>JASANA010000047.1:0-19564 GCA_030248095.1 Ptycholaimellus sp. GST1_10
GCCTGAGTAGAATTTTTTTCCCCCAAAAATGAGCATTTTTCTCTGTAGCAGCTGAACGGCTAAAAATCGCACAGAAGACTGGAGTTTTTTTGTTCACAATTCATGTCTGCTGATTCTAAATGTGCTTACATTTGAATTAAATGAAAAACCACAGACTTTTATTTTTGAGTGAATAATTGTCATGTTGAACGGCTGAAAATTGCACACAAGACTTGCGTTTTTTTGTTCACAAATCATAACTGCTGATTCTAAATGTGTGCTTACTTTTGAATTCGGTTAAGAAACCACGGACTTTTCCTTTTGAGTGAAAAATTGTCAGCTGAAAATAATATCTAGCAACAGCACTGGCTATTGCATTTATCTAGCAACAGCACTGGCTATTGCATTTTTACCAATATGCCTAAAGGTAATATTGTACATGCAGTGTGTATTATACAAATTAGTGGTACTATTAGCTCAGACAGGTTGACTCATCATTATAAGCCAGCCAGGTGGCGATTGGGAATGAATATTGGTTGATCTCAAGTTGGCCAGTACACATATTACATGTGTGTGACGATCTTGCCAGCAAGATACCACAAACCTATCAATGTTGTACGCCATGTAAGGGTAAGCGGAAACTAGCCGTTTGAGGCTAATTTCCGTTTTCAAGTATTCCCTATATGTGAAGGTCTGGTCTAGGAGGCAGACATCTTTAGGTATAGTTGTTTTGTGGCCGATTCAACTGTCTTGGTTGTCTTTTAAATGGTAGAGCCAGCACCTTGAAGTCGCTATATTGAATGTAGAGCTTCTTCTTCCTACCTCCCCGCCTCAAAATTGAAGTCGAAGAAGTACATCCAGCCGCCTTTCGCATTATCAAAATTCAAGAGTAGTGAAGCAGGGTAGATTTCTCCAAATCTTGTCTGGAACACATCCATGTCGATGGCCATGTCCACGAACCTTTGGCAGAATCATAACTTTATACCTGCCTCTCGGCTGCCTCACAACTTTATACCTGCCTGCAGAATGTAAACCCTGAGCCATGAACAAAAGATAGGATCTTGAGCCAAGGTGAGCCATGAATCCACCCTGTCTCATGTCCGTTGATGCAGAACATGAGCCATGGCATGAGACAATGTATCACGATGGCTCATGATGGCTCAAGGCTGCCATGGCTCATGACCGCTGATGCAGAATGTGAGCCACAGGCGTGAGACATTGTCTCACGATGGCTCAACATGGCTCACGTCTGCCATGGCTCATGTCTGCTGATGCAGAATGTGCGCCATCACGTGAGTCATGAGCCATTTCAATGGAACCAATGTCCGACCGCCTACCCTGCTTCCATGGTGAGACATTGCTAGATTGACATTCAAAAATTGGTTTTGCCCCAGTGTTAATCTGGGTTTTAGCATTTAGAAGGAAAATGTTTATAGAAAACATTATTCCAATGCTTTGCAAATGATCCTGGCTTATTTTTTATCCATTACATGGATCAGATCATTTATTTTTTCTTTATGGCTAATGACTCAGCAGGCGTCACTACCAAAACATTTAGTGAGGGATCTTGCAACTAACAGTTTTTTCAGTTTTTTTTGATAATGTATATACGTTTGCATTTGCCACGATTTTCGCTGCAAAATATGTGATGATGATCATACGATTATTAGTCCTACTATTATTTAAACCTGCTAAAATGCCTGTTTAAAAATTTTTGCCGGTATTCTGCTATCACACATACCCTCCTCTGTGTCAGAAACAAGTAAAAATTAAAATCAAGATAAAACTGGGATTTTTTAAAACTTGTAAAATGTTCACGTCGTCATTTCTTCATCCACGTTTGGTAAAGACCAACCTATTGCTTGCAAGACATGGCTGCCTAGCCTCTAGTTTTCTAGCTTTTCAGGAATCAATTACGCTCGCGTTCTTTTAAACTTTATCTTTTGATAATCTTTTGATAATTGATTTCATTTGATAATTAGAAATCATGACCAATCATGTCCATAATCATGGCTAATCGTTTTAATCAAATCTGAATCACCCGTTTTCCATGTTAAGCCACCGTTTGCCACAGGCTAAGACATCCGATGGGATGGCAACCGAAGGCTCAGACTTCTGCATCAGCCTTCTTCCATCGTTAGACGCCATGCGCCATCCCGTGCGCATCAAATGTCTTGTCATGGCAAGTCATGGCTCACATTCTGCATCCCGCCCCTGGAGGGGCGCATCTGCCACTTCCACGAATGCCACCCTGACACCGTGTGCAAGAACACCAACAAACAACGCCACTGTCGAGATGGCTTCCTGGACAACTAGTATATAGTATCTATCAACTAGTATCAACTTGTATCTATCCCAAGAACCAAGCTGGCACAGCGGGATACCAGCATGTTGATACCACTGCTGTCCAACTGCAAGGCTGGCTAAACCCTACTGACCTACCTTATCATACGCCGACCATGTGCTCACTTTGGATTGCTCTGAATCGTTATACCAGTTTTCAACCTTTGAAGCCAATGTCATCATTTGCACTGATACACGAATGGTTTGACCGTAAGTATGAATTATTCGGCCGATGGGTGAGAAAATGGGAGTTTGTGGGACACATCCGTGGAACAAAGCAGAACAAAAAACTGGTTTTGTGCAGGATCAGGGTGATCGGATGATTTTCTAGCTGGGTGAGTGACGTTCTTAGGGATCACAGCTAAATATACCGTGAGGGGACGTAGTCTTCGTTCATCTTTAGTGCAATAAACATACAATTTGAACGAAACTTTCATTCCCTCATGCTATCCTAAAAAGCCCGGACTTAGAGGTAGAGAGGGGATATGCGAGCTTTCCCAACCATATGGCATTGGATTTGGGAGAAGAAGCAGTTGCGACCATTGGTGTGTGTGTTCACTCGAAACTCCTGCAGGCCTGTGCGTTTGGCCATTTCTTGCGGCAGCTTCAGGTAGAAGTCCAACAGGCTTTGCATTCGCTCTCGTTGTCCTTTATCCAGGAACAGCTTGCTGAACAAAATTTTCGGTTTTCAGGCTGAGGATCGGTGTTAAGCATTTAATTTTTTTGTAAAAGTTTCAAATTATGTTAAAAATGTTTGGTTTAAAGGTAGAGAATTGGTGTTGAAATTTTAATTATTCTGTTGATTTTTTAAAATGTTTCTACATTTTTCTTTTTTTGGGAGCTTAGGTTTTAAATACACTTATTAGTATTTTGGCCAGGTGATCTCTTATCATTAATTAATCTAGTTTTACATGGGACTGACGATAATTTTTACAGTGCACAAAGTTCAAAATCTAAGGTATAAATCTTATTTCTTTGCTTAGAAACAATTTCATCCACTTCAGTTGCACGTAGAATTCAAATTAAGCTGAATAAAAAATTTCCCCTACTTCAATCGCAGGTAAAATATAGATAAGAGATACTTTTTGGGTTAGTATAACCCACTAAATAATAATGTTCTAATGAACTTGTCAATAGCTACCACCCAACGTAAAGCTAAGCATCACCCTTAGTCGACCTCGTGACCTCATTTTATGGTGAGTGGGAGCAAAAAGTTAGAATTAAATGTGATTTTCTCCAAGACAGTAAATCCTCATATCTTTAACAAAACGGAAAAGCTTATTTGAAATGACCTAAGTTATCTTGGTTTCTTCTCTAAAGAACAATTGAAAAGTATTATAAACATAAGCTCACAATATTAACCTATATAAGTGCCTCCCCTTAATAAAAGTATTTTCAAACATCAGAAATCAACTAAATCCGATTTTTGTTTTAAATATGTTTTGAACGAATATGTTGAAACATTTCAAAAGAGACAAGGCTGTCATATCATATCTGTCATATCTTGGTTTCTGAATAAGGTAATATAGCCCCGCGCCATTTTCATGAGTGTTGCCCACAATATAAACCGTGGAGAACAGTTTGCGTGAACAAACATGATTTACCCCTCTGCAAGAAATATTCTGGCATGGCTGGAAACACAGGATCGAACACAAAATGTATTTTTAAATATAAATGTAATTTAAATCAGCAACCGGTCCAGGATGAAGTTTGCAAGAATGCCGAGGTCTTACAAGCGGAATTAGATATAAATTTATGTTTGTGTCATCAATCTATAACAACTAGCAATATCCCAAAGCATCAGTATGTTGGTTTGGAACTTTCATCTAGCAGCTGTTCTAATGATAAATATGCTACACCACAGACCTCGATTTACAAATGCCATAATCATGTAAAATTTCATGATGCCATCAACAAAGTGATTTCTTTCGAACAAAATTCATCAGAAGACTTTTGGTCTGTAAGCAGCGGAAGTGAGCATTACAGCGTTGATTATCAGCCAACGTGTCCAACTGAACATAATATAACCCAGCATACAGCTAGTAAAAATTTTATTTCAAAATTCATTTTTGAACCTAAGTCAGTCAAAAATTTAGTTGTTCTGAAAGTAGAAAAGAATTTAATTGAACAAAAATCAGAAACATATGCACCCAAAATATGCAAGATTCGCAAGATGAAACAACTACCCAGTCAAATGTTATTGGCAACGCATGAACCATGGGAAAACACTGAAGGAACAACATCCATTGAAAGCAAGTGCATTGAAAGATTTTGCATGCCCACACCAGAAAACGGAGTATTTTCGGTGTACCAATATTAAAATAATGACAAGTGTATGTCAATAGGATGTTCAGAATTTTCAAATGAAATGTTACCAGCTAAGAAGCATTTCATTATACTTCAATCAGAATCACCGCAACCTATTACATTCAAGTTTTGCTCATAAATCATTTTGATCGTGCCATATCTACAATCTTTACTCGTTAGACTTATTGATATATAAATGATGAGTAAATATGAATATTATGTTATTTTTATTTTCTGGCTTAAAATTGTGATTTTCTTTTGCCAATAAACCATAGAATGATCAAACATTGAGTGCTGATGATCAAATTTCATTATATTAAAATTAACATTAACACAAGGTATTCTCGGTGGTTGCCAAGAGATGCGCGGCCTTACTTCAGCATTCCACCCAGATGAACCTACATGGCACAATTCAGCAGATTTCAATGAAAAACCATGAATTTATCAATATTTAAATTTTTGAAACATCAAAATTTTAGGTTATTGAATATAAATCAAGAAATAATAAAAAATTTCAAAATTCCTTATAGTAGCTTCAAGATATCACCACAACAGGGGTATATGCCAAAACTCGACTGATTTTATTGAAAAACCATGGTTTTATGCATGCTCAAATTGTTGAAACATCACGAATTTGGTTTTTGGCTATAAATCAAGAAATAATAAATATTTCAAAAATTCCTTTTGCCAGCTTTGAAATGTTATTTAGACGGACGTATCTGCCAAAAATCAGCTAATTCCATTGAAAAACCAGTGACTTAAGATTTTTCGTATTTTGAAACATCAAAAAATTGAGTTTTGGGCAAAAATCAAAAAATTGCGCCAAGCACCATAAATGGT
Source organism: Ptycholaimellus sp. GST1_10 (assembly GCA_030248095.1). Taxonomy (NCBI): domain Eukaryota; kingdom Metazoa; phylum Nematoda; class Chromadorea; order Chromadorida; family Chromadoridae; genus Ptycholaimellus; species Ptycholaimellus sp. GST1_10. The sequence goes on from JASANA010000047.1 coordinate 5,470, forward strand.
CCCAAGGCATTGCCTAGGCGGACCTTCATGCAATAAATCAGCCAATTTCGTTGAAAAACCGCGGAGTACTGGCATGCCACACATATATATATATATATAGGCGGACAGACAGACGCAAAAAGGGGAACTGCAAGCGGCCGGCCGCCCGCCACTTTGGCAGGGCGCCAGAGCTCCTCCGCCTCCGGGCCGGGGCTCGGCCCCTGCGCTTCGCTGCTTCTTTGCGCTAGGCTCGCTCCAGGGCCTCCGCCCCATGCCCTTGCCCTCCAGAGCTCTGACTGCCCTGCCCTCCGCGCAGGAGCCTGCGGCCGCGCAATTAACAAGAGAAATCCAGGACAAAGAAACACAGATCTCCAGGCTACAAGAAAATCCCAACGAGGACCAAAACAGGCACTGCTGGCAGCAGACTCAAAGCAAACAGACTATATGCTGCACACCAACAGGTACCAAAAAGCAAAGGCAAGAGACAAGGGGGAAACAAAAAAACACCGGAATCAGAAAAAAGAGCACCCAGCAAAACATTCAAAGATCACCAAGGAAGAACCAGAACGAAGACACTGCAAAGAAATACACAACGCAACCACCAACAAGAACGCAAGGCAGCAGAGGCAAGCATCAAGATCAATGAAACACAGGGATAGACTAACCACGTACAACGACAACAGACATACCAAAGATTACCTCTTTACAACCGCGTCCAATACATCACACTAAAAATGAAAAACCATCAATTCCTATACTTACATAATACAATTACTTACAATAAAAAAAAATCAATTGCAAAGTCCGCCGGTATCTCCACCATTTGCTCGAATCATTTGCCCAAAACCAAAAAAAAACCAAAAATCAAAACTTCAAGAAATCAGCATAGAAATGCAATTCTCAACGGCAAAAATTCCAAAAAATTCTCAATTATGCCAAAAAACCAAAATCATCAAAATACTCCAAAATCATTCAAGAAATCAGCAATTGCAACTCAATTCCTTTTCAAAAACACAATGCAAACCCGCATCAAGCAAAAAAAACAGCAAAACAAAGCCGCGCATCGCAACAGCCAAAACCAATTCCAAAATTCCAGATCTGCCTCGAAAAAAAAATCCAAAATCTCACAATAAACAAAACAAAAAAAACAAAAAAAACACAAACAACAACACAACCAACCAAAAAAAAAACACAACAAACAAACAAAACAACCACACCAAACCACAAAACAAAAAAACCCACAACCAACAACCAACCCACACCACCACCACCCAACCACAAAAACAAAAAAACACAATCCAAGTTCGTCTTTATCAGATCCTTCATGAACAATCAACATCATTAAAGTGCTAACCATTGGCTCTTTGGTTTCACAGAGATTATTAGGCTTGTAGTCATAAAAAAGTTGTTCATTGTGATCTGGAGTCCCGGATATCTCAGATGAACTGCTTGACAGAAATTGCCATTCCTTCCATTTGCTATCTAATGTAGCTGAACGAATCATTTGCAGCACCATCATGACAAGTAATATTAATTTCATGTTTGATTTTTTTGATTTCTGATACTCCTTAGTTGACAATAACTCTTTCAGCATTTTAAAAATCGGTTGCATATGCTGGATGATCACCGTACCAGTTTATGCTTCTTTAAAACAATTATGAAAGCTAGGAAACTAATTTAACAAGTATATGGCGCAAAGCGCAATAGGTGACCGCGGAGCACCCCACATTCCAGCTTACAATATGAATGCATGGAATTTTGTCACTCTAAAGGGCAGGTCTGTGGTTTCTCACCCATTTTCAAAGGTAAGCACAGATTTGGAATCGTTAAATACGAATTGTGAATCAAAAAAACCAAAGTCATTTGTTCAATTCTCAGCCGTTCAGCTGTTACTGATTCTTGATGACATTGCCATGCCAGAAAGTTTGTCACTCAAGAGGGTAAGTCTGTGGTTTCTCAACCATTTTCGAAAATAAGTACAGATTTGGAATCGCTATATAAGACTTGTGAACAAAAAAAATCAAGCCCTCTGTTCAATTCTTAGCCGTTCAGCTGTTACAGGTTATTGATGCCATTGCATTGCATGAAAGTTTATCACTCAAGAGGGTACGTCTGTGGTTTCTCAACCATTTTCGAAAATAAGCACAGATTTGGAATCGCTATATATGACTTGTGAACAAAAAAACTCAAGTCCTCTGTTCAATTCTTAGCCGTTCAGCTGTTACTGATTATTGATGCCATTGCTGTGTGTGAAAGTTTGTCACTCAAAAAGGTAAGTATGTGGTTTCTCAACCATTTTCGAAAGTAAGCACAGATTTGGAAGCGCTATATATGACTTGTGAACAAAAAAACTCAAGGTGTCTGTGCAATTCTCAAGATTACAGGTGCTACAGCGCAAAATCGGTATATTGCAATTTTCTGACATTTCTACCCAAAAAAATAATGTTTCAAATGCTCGGAAACAGGTTGCATGAACCTTCTTTGAAGCCTTTTTTAGAAGCCTGCCAAGCGGCATGATTGTATCCACGCCTCCTGCCGGTCAGTGAAGTTTGTCTGGCAAGAGGGAAGCTTTAGTAGCCAGGTTGTCAGTTAGGACAAGCCTATGTACGCGCATATGGAGGCTCCCGCTGGGCAACGCTTTGGCAGGTGTCGTGGACGCCGCCAGCGTTGTCAGCGTCAGAGTCGCCGTGATCATTGATGTCATCGATCACTCCCCCCGCGTCTCTGATTCCCCAGTAGTTTAGAACTCCCGGTCCTTTCATCTGGGACCTTTTGAGCCTTTCCTACGAGAGGAAGATGCAAAAAAGCCCATACCCTTGCAATGCAGTGGGGCAGGTTCCGAAGAACAGGAGACCCGCGTATTTTACGCGTCGGAATCCCAATACAACGGTTGGGTGAACAATAGTTCAATGCTTTTATATGCAGTGTTGTAGATCGAAATGCAGCGCGAGTAGGTGCCCCTTAGGACATCCTGCTAGCTTCTATGCAGCTCGTGGCGTGCATGTGGAGGGATTCTGGATGAGAGAGTTCAGTTTCCCAAAACACAGGTCAAAGGACCAGGTGTTGACTCGAGTTTCGCCATTTAATTATAGACCCGAGCAGGTTGGCTCATCAGTATAAGCCTGCTAGTGGTTGGCTGGAATGATCTGTCCTGATCATTCTTTGCCGGCGAGTGTGCGTAGCAAGATACTATCTAAGTTACCCCATTTGGTCTTAGTGTATCCTTCCATATGCGCTGCTAGGAAGCGGTATGAGCTCGTAAGTTTCCGTAGGGTCTCCCCTATCTCTTGTAGGTTGAACCTTCGCTCAACGAAAGTTTCACCAAGGATTTTCAGATCCTTTGTGAAGTCGTTCCAGGTATTGGTGGATCTTGCCACTCTGATTGCCTGGCTGAATAGGACGTTTGGACCGATCTTTGAGTCTTGATTGCTCCCTTTAAACGGGAGCGCAAGAACTGTGAAGTTGAAGTCTCTTCGTTTATCGTAGAGTCTTCTCTTCATTCCCCCGTACTCGATATCCAGATCCAGGAAATGGATCCACCCGTTCTTTGTGTCCTCGAAATTGAGTGGCAGAGAACTTGGGTATATTTCCAGATATCTTTCCTGCAGTACGTTAGTATTGACAGCTAGGATATCGTCTACATATCGTCTGCAATATCTTAGCTTTTTTGCTGCCGTGGAATTCTCTTTCTTGATGCAGAAATCGAATTCCATTTTTGATAGCACCAGATCTGCAATTATTGGACTGCAGCTGGCTCCCATGCTTACTCCTTTGATCTGTCTTAAACAGATCCCAGCGAACTTGACGAATGATTGATCAGTCAGTTCGGAAGTAAGCATTTTGAGGCTGTGTAGATCTAGTGAGGAACTAGACCTCTTCTCTTCGTTGTGCAAGTAGCCTTTTAGGGAGATGTACCTGTACCTCTTGAAGATGATGTCGTAGATGCCAAATAGCTTCTCTTTTATCAGTTCATGTTCCAGTGCCGTGAATAAGGTACTGAAATCTGCGGAGGATAGGCGTCCTTTTCGACCCCTACCCATTGTGTCTAGCATGTGGCTCACTTGTATCGAACTAGAGACACTCCAGTTCAGATTGAGCCCTCTTTGGTCACTGATATTTGAACAATACCAGCCCCAGTGAGTCTTGATGCGGCCAAGAATCTTTGTGAGAAGTTCACATAGCTGTCTAGTTGAACTTCTCTTCGCCCCCGCGATGAAGCGTGCTTTTGGCGGATTCTTGTGGTATTTTGGGCTATGCCAGATACAAGGTATCGTGTCATTTCCCTCACTCAGCTCCCTGCCGGTGTACTCGGACAGCAGCCTTGCGTGTTACTCTACTAGGACCGTCTCCGAATTTGTCAAAGGTTGATAGGTGGTGTTTCCCGATATTTGGATCTCTCTATTTATATAGGAGACGCCCATCTCTTCACATAACCTTAAAATGTAACCTTTTTTGCACATCACTGCAAAATTGGTTGCAGCCTTGTCAACGGGGGTGATGACAAAGCTGTCGTGTAAGGTTTTTGCACTGGCTACGGCCTCTCTATGGGACAAGGAGACCTTGCTGTAGTGGGTCCATCTATTAGCGTCATCGGAGATCCTCTTTTTGAGTCTCTCCATTTCCGCATCGCAGCGTTGGTGCAGAATTCTGATTGTCTCCTCACTGACCAGCAGTTTGGAGGCGAGGGTGACGAACATGTTGTCCAGGGCATTGACGCAGCTGCTTAGGGCTGCCTCGCTCCCAGGGGACATGTGAGGACGGAAATTGGTGCCCAAATTGAGCATTTTCCGTACGTCCTTCGGAAGCCATGCGAAGTTGCCCGTGTTCACATGTCCAGACACTTTAATGTAGTCTGGGTGTGTCGAACAACCGCAATTAGAAGAGAGAATCTCCTTCATCTCTTCTTTCTCCAGGTTTTTCAGATATCTACTGTAATTCAGTAAATAGCTGCCTAGCGGCTTAGGAGGTATTGTCACAAAGCTGACTTTATTTGTGTCAATGCCTAATCCTCTCTTGATTTTAGAGAAGATTTTCGCTGGATTCATCAATTCCGAATATGCGTTCTCATAAGAGAAACGTACTCGGAATTTTGCTACTTTGCGTTTTTTAGTTTCTTTTTTCAAAGAAAAGAAAGCGGCGAGGTAGCTGCTGACCAGTTCCGTCAATTCAAGTTTTCTGTCAATTCCGTTTTTTGTACGGATTTGAAGAAATTCGAAATCGCTCCTAATGTGAATTTGTTTTCAGAAACAAAAACACATTTCTCTTCGATGGAGTCCTTTTTCTCGTTGAAGCGTTTTTTGGCGTGACCTCTTTTTGAGCTTTCCCATTTTTTAATGGAGCAGGTGAAAATGGTTTGGAACCAAGGGATACGGGACCTGTCAAATGGATCCGTGTCCCTTTAAATGTTTCCATACCCTTTGGCATTTGTGTTCAAACCCCAGGGGATGAACACAATTCAGAGCCAGGATGTAGGCATTTTCGACCCCTTCCAGATCCTGATTCGTTTTTACACTGATTAAAAAGCACCTCTGCACCGAAGGGAAGCATTGCTTCCCATGGGCTGACTTGAAGTGGCTGTACAGCAAGTTATTCTGAGTATCGTTCAGAATATTGCTGTCATGCTGGCCGATTCTGTCTTTCAGACATCTTTTTGTCTGTCCGACGTATCTCATTTCGCAATTCGGCTCTTTGCACTCCAGCAGATAAACTACTGAAGTTGATTTGCAATTGGCCGCGGATGCAGGTTTCGCTACAATCTTTTTGTAGCTACTCCCATGCACAAGGACAGTACCTCTCCTTGGCTCCCAAAGGCTGCAAATGTTGCAGCCACCGCATGGATTTGCCGTTTGAGCGACTGCAAGAAGATTGGTAGCCTCAATCTCCTCCAGCCTCTCCCCTTTACGCCCGAAGTAGGTGTTTGACTTTACCACGGAGGGTTTGTCGCCCACCCGCCTACCCCTCCCAATGTCCAGCCTGTTGGCAATGGAAGGATCGGTTGTTCGTTGCGCAGGATAAGCTCCAGCATCAACTAGAAAAGGCGTTGCCCGCTTATGGACTCTCTGGCCCTATGCCGCCCGCCTGTTAACTGCAGGGACGTGGTTGTTGTGTTAAGTAGAGGCCCGCAGGCCCCCCTCCATACGACCGATCTGGATCTCTTTGTTGTTTTTTCTCATATTTGTGATAGATGGAAACAGGGTTTGTTTGTGGTACTTACACCGGACGTGGCTGGATAGAGCGCAGAATAGTAATAGCTAATCTAGGGGCGCAAAAAAATGCGCAGAGGGAAGGAGATTCCCTCCCAAATCCATGGGCCCCGGCACTGCGAAATCTCACCCCACTTTTGCAGGAAGTCTAATCCTGGTTTAGTAGAGCAGCTGGTGTGTGAAGATGAGTGGTGCACCCGAGCCAGCCGCTGGGACGATCGATCCCAGGACCCTCAACATGCCCACCGACGAGCTCCTCAAACATCTGCAGGGCCAGATGTATCTGCGGCAGCGTTCCACCGGAGGTTGCTCTTTTGCTTTCCATTTTCTCCTTTTTCCTTGCTTTTCTTGATCCATAATGGAGTGAGGCAAAGAATTGTGGTCCTTTCTAGACCCGAAGCAGCCCATCTGCTCCGGCCAGGACCTGCTCAAGATTGGGGGCCTCAAAGTCCCCTCTTTCAGCTACAACAAGCCCGGGCTGGATCCCTCCAATCCCAACGACTACGTCTCCGATCTCCCCTCACTCATCGACTATCAAGCCTCCCAGGAGGTTTGATTAGTTCTTTTAGCTCTAGAGAACAAGGGAGAAGGTTTTGCAATCTCTAGGAGCTGCTCCAGCACTGCGTCAATGCGCTGAGCTAGCAGGCGGCGATGAACCAGGCCATGTCCGCTCGTCTTCTACAGCTGGAGAAGCTCGTCGGCTGCAGCTTGCGCCGCATCAAGGCCATGCAGGCTGACGGTTGTCTTTTACAACCTCAGCCCTCATTGACAGCCTCCTTTGTCAGCTGCTCGGGAGTGTGTCAGGATTCGCGGGGCTCCGCCCTCTCTCCTCGACCCCAAGCATGGGAGTCCAGACAAGGCCCGGCGTGAAGCTCGCGACTGGCTCCAATCCGTTCCTTTTTCAGCCCTTTTCTTATCTGGCTGAAGTGACCGCTTGATGATGTTAGGTCATGGTGAGTGCCTTTGGATCGGCCATGGCCAACATCATCTACACAGGCATCCGTCACAATTGGAGCTCCAGGTGTTGGAGGTCCTTATTGCGGATGTCCAGGAGTTTAGTTGTGCTTCCAGCCGTCCGACGGGAACACTCTGGTTCCGTATCAGTCGAATCGACGTGGACTTCCTCATCTCCCGCCAGAACGTACTGACGCTGGAGAAGCTGAACGGGCAGATGGTGCCGCCTATCACCCAGGACCTAAAGGCCGTTTGAGGCCAGACATCTGCAGAAGGTCCTTCCTTCTTCACCTCTTTGCCCCTCCTTTCCACCCCTCTCTCAATCCTATTGGTTTGAAAGAGCGCCTCTCGGCTGGGCTGGAATGGGAGCTGCGCCTAGTGGAGGCTCTCACGACTGAGCCCCTTCCAGGCCGCCGCCTCAGGGACCTGGGCACGTACTCCTTTCTGGATTACAATGTCCCGTTTTTCCTTTTTCTTCATCTAGCCGATAGAAGTAAAATGGGTCCTTTTAGCTGGACCTTCCCGCCCTCCGATCCCTTCTGGATCATTGGTTTGGGAATGGTTGGCGTGCAAATGCGAAGGCTCTGCTGTCCAAGGAGCAGCGGATGTCCAAGCCTAAGCCCATCACCGCCACTGAAGACAGCCTCGGCCAGTACACGGAGGCCGCTCAGGTCCAGCAAAACCGCTCCCGAGCGCTTGTCCTCTCCGAAGTACGCCTTTTCATTCCTCTGATTGCTTGCAGTTGTGCTCAATTGCACATCTGCCCATGCTATCAGAGCATATGGAAGAGTTGTTCCAGGATCTTCTCCTGATCGAGCAGCATCAGCGTGCACCTGGTACTCATTTTTACTGCCAATCTGGCAGCCACCTTTTTGGCTTATCTAGTTGATTCTTAGATGAGCCACTGATGTCCAAGGAGGAGCAGGATGATGAACCCATGGACACTGCTGGATCTCCAGCCAAGCCCAGCGTCTGGTCCAACCTCCTGCGCCGCTTCGCCCCCAAGTCCAACTCCGCTAAGGCCAGATACTCAGGAGGCAGTTTGCTATATGCTTTCTCCTCTGATTTGATCATCAGTAGAGTGCATTTTGGCAGAGCGTCCTGCCAGCCCCGACGGCGGCGCTGAGCATTCTACTCCGTCCAAGACCGCTAAAACCGATCATACGAGTGCTCCTGCTCCCAAGCAGCGTGGCACTTTTCCAGCTAAGCACAAAGGTTATTATCTTCTGTTGTTCTTGCCATATGTAGACATTAAAGATGATATAGTGAAATTATTTCATTTTATCATCCAATATTGCCTCGATGGGTAGTTATCAAAATTATAATTCTCTAACTACCCAACTGGTTGCTATCTTTTGGATGACGATTGAATTAATGCAATTCATCGTCAGGTCTGGCAGCGGGACAGCCTGTTCAGGCGTCCTCCTCTGCTAACTCCATCCCAGAGACCCCTCAGGGGGCTGCCAAGAAGGTGGGCAAGAGCAATCGTAAGGGCTCCGGCAAGAAAGCCAAGCAAGAGCACAAGTCGTACCAGGGGAAGAATCAGCGCAAGGGCGGCGGTGGCGGAGGAGGCTCCAAAGCCCCCCTCAGGCTCCCGCCTGTTCTCTTTTTCCTCGTTCCATGTTGAAGCAAAGAGGGCACTCAGAAAGATGTGGAAAATGCAGACATTGCACCTCCAACCAGTTTGTGGTTGGAGATGGCCATAAAACCTAAATGGCGTACAAGCAGGGATCTCTGCATTAGTCACACCATAGCAAGGTTTGTACAAGAAGTCAGCATAAGAAGTCATGGTTCAAGCTCCTCAGCGTAAGGATCGCCTCTTCCGGCAGCCCTTCGACTATCGGGAGAAGCCCGTTCTCCGTCCACGCCTCCTGCCGGTCAGTGAAGTTTGTCTGGCAAGAGGGAAGCTTTAGTAGCCAGGTTGTCACTTAGGACAAGCCTACGTACGCGCATATGGAGGCTCCCGCTGGGCAGCCTTTGGCAGGTGTTGTGGATGCCGCCAGCGTCGTCAGCGTCAGAGTTGCCGTGATCATTGATGTCATCAATCACTCCCCCCCGCGTCTCTGATTCCCCAGTAGTTTAGAACTCCCGGTCCTTTCATCTTGAACCTTTTGAGCCTTTCCTACGAGAGGAAGATGCAAAAAAAGCCCATACCCTTGCAATGCAGTGGGGCAGGTTCCGACGCTGGGATTGAAGTTGGCCCAGTCGCCTGTGTGCTGGCAGAAGCCAGCCAGGAAGCCATCCATGTTCCCGTTGGCCTTGTACACCACCGACCTCTTACTGATGGGCGGAGTAAGGAGGGGGGTGTGGGGCAGGGGACCTTAATAGGTCTGTGGAGGACGTCTTCCAGGAGGCGAACTGCATGACAGTGTACGCGGTCATTAAGTTAGAGAAGTGGTTGTGGAAGCTGCCCAGGTTTCTGTAGGCCTTGTACACCACCAACCTCTAGGGATGCGGTAAGAAGGAGGGCGGGTTTTGAGGCCTCTTTGAGGAACTGGGTGAAGGCGTCTTCCAAGGGGCAAAGCTTCATGGTGCTGAAGAAGTCCATGTAGTTGCCAAGGTTGAAGATGACGTAGATGCTGGACTTGGCTGGCTTGACGCTGGAGCAGAGCATGGGCAGCAAGCTGTAGTTGGCGATGATTGGAACAGAGTCCTGGAGTTGTCCAGTGTAGCTGCTGTCCGGCTAAAAGTGGCAGAGGCTGCAGTTGAGGCCGTCCAGTATGCCACACTGGTTGCAGTCCATGGAGATCTGGATGCAGTTGTAGCGCTTCAGAAAGCCATAGCAAAAGCAGCGGACTTTGTCCGGAATTGAAACTATCTTCAACGGCGGGCAGAAGGAGAGGGAGGCAGGCCATTGGCACAATCTTCCGACGCACATTAGCGGAGGCAGGCGCCGTTGAAGTAGGCCTTGAAGGCAGTGTGCTTGTAGCTGGCGCCGTCCATGAAGAGGTCCTTCTGGCCGCTGGTGAGCAGGCTGAGGTTGCAGACGACTGGAAGACCGTAGCAGTGGCAGTGGAGGCAGTCCACTAGGCTGGGCCTGGTCCAGCAGTTGTCAGCGTAGAAAGGGAAAGGCCGCTGGCGAGTCATTTTGACTTTTGTCTTTTGTCATTGCTTTTCCAAGATTTACATGATCATAAAGATCCGTAAATGAAGCGATGTCAAAAGACTGCAACTGACTCTGAAGATGGCCAATCTTTTCTTCAGCGATGCTTGAAAGTTTATAAATCCGCAAGGATTTATAAACATGCTGTCCGGCGAAGTTGCAGCAGGCAGCAGGGAGTTTTTGAGAACTTGTCAGAGGCGGTCCCCAAAAAACTCTAGCAGCATAGACCTTGCTTTTGCTGGATAGCTGGTTTGTCTGGCCGGCATGGTTGTAGCAGAGGCCAGGAGTTTGAAAACTGACCGGAGCCAATTTTTGAACTCTGGCAGCAAAGGCAAGCGGTATGCTAGTAGCTGCAGGCAATTTCAAAATCCGTCCAAGGATAATGAAATTGTCATCAATGATGCTTGCATAGCCAGCATGAAAACAACTTTGCAGTTAGTTTTCAATGCCCAAGCAGCGGAGTTGTGTCCATGCCAATGTTGACTGGAGCTGTCAGCAAAGATCTTTGAAAATTGACAATGGCCAATTTCAAAGTCCAGCAGCGAAGACTGATTGAAGCTGGTGGCTGGCAGCTGAAGATATTATTCAAAATCCCTTTCAGGAGGGATGAGGGCGAACTTTGCATCTCAAAAAATTTTCAAGTAATGTTTCAAATGTTTGAGGACTGGTTCCACCCCTCCAGATCTTCCTGAACAAGTATATGGCGCAGAGCGCAATGGGTGACCGCGGAGCTCTCAACATACCCCATTTTTCAACCTTTCTACCTAAAAAAGTTATGTTTCAAATGCTCCGGGACTTGTCAAACCTCTCCAGATCTTCCTCAAATTTTATTTCCTTTCAGGAAAAAAAAAGTTTGTCAATATCCGTTGAGAATTGAGCCTTTTAAAGCATACCCAAATTTTCGACCTTTCTACCCAAAAAAGTAATGTTTCAAATGCTCGGAAACTAGTTCCACCCCTCCATATCTTCCTAAAATCTCATTACCTTTCAGGAAAAAAAAAGTTTGTCCAAATCCGTTGAGAATTGAGCCTTTTACAGCATACCCAAATTTTCAAACTTTCTACCCAAAAAAGTAATGTTTCAAATGCTCGGAAAACAGTTCCAGCCCCTCCAGATCTTCCTAAAATTTTATTACCTTTCAGGAAAAAAAAAGTTTGTCCCAATCCGTTGAGAATTGAGCCTTTTACAGCATACTCCGAATTTTCAACTTTTTCTACCCAAAAAAGTAATGTTTCAAAAGTTCAAATTCCGGGTCTACCCCTCCAGATCTTCCTAAAATCTCATTACCTTTTTCAGGAAAAAAAAAGTTTGTCCAAATCCGTTAAGATCATTTCACCCGTTTCCCAGCTCCCAGCATTTCCAGACATACATATATATATATATATATATATATATACATATATACACATGAGGACAAAAGTTGAGTAACTCTCTATAGACCGGAGCGGCCCTTTCGGGCCACTCCGCAGTCAAAAAATATTTGCCTTTCACGAAAAAAAAAAGTTTGTCCAAATCCGTTGAGAACAAAAGTTTACTAACCTCTATAAACCGCGTAGCGGCCCTTTGGGCCCCGCCGCGGTCAAAAATAATAAAATAATAGATAAATAAAATAAATTCAGGATATCCCACACCGGCAGAATGGTTCAGACTGTGGCATGTTTGTCTGCAAGTTTGGGGACTACTACGCTGTGCAGAAGTTGATCTCCTTCACCCAGGGTGAGACGGCTCAGTGATGAGGGAAGGAAAAATAGTGGATGATGATTGCAGGAGGATATGCCGTACTTCCGGAAGCAAATGATGTACGAGATTCTGGAACTCCAAGCTGATGGCTTGAGCACCAGTTTTGCTGCATCCCACTTGTCATTCACTCAAACAATGGTTGGGCGCTGAAAAGTCTGGGCATTATTCGTCCGATCTAAGGACTATCCAGTTGGTTTTGCAGTGTGGTATTCTAACCAGGTTAATGAGTATTCAGAAAGATTTTCGAAAGACTTTTAATTGTAGCTCTGCAGTGTCCTGGATAACGATGTAATAGACTGGCGGAGGAACAAGACATAAATCCAAGCGCTCAAGAGTTAAATGGACCAGGCAAGCTAGAAACCACCAACCAGCCAAGTATGAGCTTTGCGTAGTGAAGATGAGCTGTTTATCTACCCTGTGGATTCCCTCCACACTAATATGGGCAGTCTAAAGGAAGCTAAGCAGCAAAGTTCGCTTATTGGATGGTTTATCTTGAAGCAACAAATGGGGGACAGTCGCGGGCATTGAAGGCTCATTTGATCACTTATCAGCTAAATATTTGCCTCATTTCTTTAAGAGAGCAACAGGCCACAATTGACAGTTGCAGTGAATCTATTCTTTCCAGCTCATGTCAACTTGCATGGCCGTAAATGTGACTGGGCCAAAATCTAACCTCAGAGCTAGCAGGCTGCATATAGCAATGGAACTATAGTTGGGAGGCATCATCCATCCTCTCTCCCTTCCCCCCTCCCAAAGAGGGTCACTGGGGGGCATGCTGCGGGGGCAGTGAGGGGCAGGCGACTGCTGCTCATTCCAGCGCTGCACAGGGGGTGCTGTCAGCTGCTTACAGTGAATGCAGAGAGTCAGAGATGAGTAGCTTGGGTGTAATTGGAAGTGGAGGGGGGCAGGGGGGTGTAAGGCAGAGGGAAGTGGGGTGAGAGGAGGGGGTGGCGTGGGGTATAAAAGGTGGGAGCGAGGGCAGCAGAGGCACAATTGAAGCGCAGAACCTTGCAGTGCTCAAGTCAGGCCAGCATCGTTGAAGCCTAGCAAAGCGAAGAATGCATCGCAGCCATGGCTCCGCCCATCCTAGGTCAGGACACCAGTTAGCTCCCTCCTAATTCCCTCCTTCTTTCTAGTCATTAGCTGCGATAAGACACAGTAAAAGTGGGCAATGGTGATGAAACATAGACAGCAGTTGATGATTTAGATTTGGTCATTGATATCCAGGCAGCAAAAATGAAGTTCTAAGAGACAATAGATGCTCAAATAAGGGAAACAGCCACTGTCTTGGAGGATTGGCCAAGGATGCAATGATGAAATGAGAGTGAGAAATGAGGGCATTTGAGGTGGTGACTCAGACAAGCAGACAAGATGGTGACCAGTGGCAGTGTGGGAGAAGAGCATTGTCGAGCCCGTGACAGAGCCAGTGATGCCATGCTCAAGGAGCTGGACAAGCTCTCCCTTGTTCATCCCCTCTCCTCCCTCCGCCAGTCTACTCAATCACACCCCATTGGTTGCAGAGTGCTCTTGCAGCCCATCCCAGCATGGGTTGTGCAGGGCGTCCCATCCCGCTCATTGCGAACTACTTCCCCATCACCTTCGCCAGCAACCAGCTTGTCATCGCCTGCTACCACATTGACATCCGCCATCCCAAGAACCAAAAGCTCAGCCAGTAATACTCTCTTATCCCCCACCCCATCCCATCCTGAGGGCAAACTTGCGCCGGTTTTTCAGGTATGAAGGGTGGCAAATCTTCTGGAAGGCAGTGAAGGAGAACCTGGGCCCCGGCAAGCTCATTGATAGTCCCTACAAGCTTGCCTACGATGTCAAGCACATTGCCTACACCATGGACACCCTCCGCTTCCCTGACGGCACAGACTCCGGTTTCCTGTTTCTCTTCCCTCTCCTATCTATTCCCTCTTTCATCCTCTTTACTCCTCAGAAGCGGGATGATCTTGCAGGTGTCCTGGACGTGAATGTGACACTGGAGCAAGACACAAGGGCTGAGACGGACTGCAAGGTGGAGTTCAACCTCGTCAGCAACCAGGTTCCCTCCTAACCTCATTAATCTCCTCTGTTTCATCTTGGGATGTCCAAGGAGTGCATGTGATCCTGA
>JASANA010000048.1:0-12882 GCA_030248095.1 Ptycholaimellus sp. GST1_10
CTTATGTTAAGTAAAGCCATGCAGATTGAAGGAGGAGACAGTAAACATGAAGCAATACATTTTATGGTTCAGTTGCCTGCCTAAGGCATAGGAAAGGTTGAGGGCACTAGACGATATATAGACGACATCTTGTGTTTTACTGGAAAACATTTGAGAACAGCAGCAGAGAGAATGTACCCAGCCTCGCTGCCTCTAGGATATGACATCGTGAAGGAGGGTGAACTGAATTTCCTCGACTTAAGTATCAATGAAGATGGTAGAGGCAGAAAGATTTATGACAAACGCAGAGCTTTTTCATTCACGGTTATTAGTCTTCCTGACAAGACAAGCAACCAGCCAATGCAGCTAGGGCTAAACACATTTTTCATTCAAATGTTACGCTTCATACGCATTTGCAGGACTTGGGTCAATCTAGAGGAGAATATCACCATCCTATGCAGCACAATGAGAGAGAGGAACTACCACAATGGAGAATTAAAAAACGTAGTCGTTAAACTGGCAAACAGGTACCCTCAGCTCATACACATGGCAGAAGGAGCAACAAAAAGCAAAATCATTGAAGTAGTTTTTAATCTTAAGATTTAATCAAAGTATACAGGTCCAGGTCGGAGCACACAAATCGAGCAGCGAGCGAGAGGAGGACAGGCTCATTGCGCAGGCGATAGCAACTTCTACAAATCTTCTGGTTTGAAGGTAACACAGTTGACTCTGGAACTGTGACGCCTGCGCCTTTGTCTGTTGTGCTTTTCCAAAAGTGCCTTACAGACAGAAGAACTACCGCCAAGGACCTCCAGAAACAAGATAAGACCACAACCATTCTATTCTTCATTGGAGTCTGATAACATATACTTGTTATATCTCAAATAAATATTTATTTATTTTCCCAGTTCTCTCTAATTCTTTTTCTAGGTTATTAATCTGAGAATAACAAACCAAATTACGCTAAGTTGCATATCCCTCTGCCGCGTGGACTACGCGAGAGGGAACAGTGACCAGACTAGATAACTTAAACTATTAAAATCATAGGCCCGTAGTTCCCATCAAGGTTAACCGGCTTGTCCATGGTATACTGGTATTATGCTTAGCTCTCGTGTGACTTTAAATACCCTTAATGGAATATATTTCTACAGCTAGTATATCCCATTTCAGAGATCATACAAATAAAAAGGTATGCCCAAACGCAGAAGAGTAGTAACCAACGAGTTTTCATTGCAGACAATATAAATGAAGGCCTTGACTTGAAAAATCATGATATCCATAAAATTGTTCTACACTGGACTGTTCCACTTTCCCGAATTTCAAATCAATCAAGGTATGTACTGTCCAAAACCTCCACTTTTATCTCCTTTTACTAATTACCCCAGTTCCACCAATATCACTTAAATGGCAATTAGTTCTTCAACAATGTCAAAGGGAAGCAAAATTATCACTTAATCATGTCACAAGAGGTATACCCAATTTAGGAGTTCATTACACAGTGTTTCTGGAAAGGCAGGACAATTCAGGGCTAATCCATTTCAGTTCATTCATAGGGCAATCTCTTGCATGTTTGACCGCGGAGCGGCCCGAAGGGCCGCTCCGCGGTCTATAGAGGTTACTAAACTTTTGTCCTGATACGTATATATATATATATATATATGTATCTGGAAATGCTGTCCACGGGCGAATTCTCAACGGATTGGGACAAACTTTTTTTTTTCCTGAAAGGTAATGCTATTTTAGGAAGATCTGGAGGGGTAGACCCGGAATTTGAGCATTTGAAACATTACTTTTTTGGGTAGAAAGGTTGAAAAATGGGGTATGCTGTAAAATGCTCAATTCTCAACGGATTTTGACAAACTTTTTTTTCCCTGAAAGGTAATAATATTTTAGGAAGATCTGACGGGGTGGAACTGATCCCGGAGCATTTGAAACATTACTTTTTTGGGTAGAACTTTTGAAAAATGGGGTATGTTGAGAAATGGCGGATTCTCAACGGATTTGGACAAACTTTTTTTTGCTGAAAGGTAATAACATTTTAGGAAGATCTGGAGGGGTGGAACTGATCCCGGAGCATTTGAAACATTACTTTTTTGGGTAGAAAGTTTGAATAATGGGGTATGTTGAGAAATGGCGAATTCTCAACGGATTTGGACAAACTTTTTTTTTTGCTTAAAGGTAATAACATTTTAGGAAGATCTGGAGGGGTGGAACTGGTCCTGGAGCATAAGAAACATAACTTTTTTGGGTAGAAATTTTAAAAAATGGGGTATGTTGAGAAATGGCGAATTCTCAATGGATTTGGACAAACTTTTTTTTGCTTAAAGGTAATTAAATTTTAAGAATATCTGGAGGGGTGGAACTGGTCCCGAAGCATTTAAAACATTACTTTTCTGGGTAGAAAGTTGGAAAATTGCAATATGCGGTTTTTGCATTGTAGTACCTGAAGTCTTGAGAATTGCACAGAAGAGTTGATTTTTTTGTTCACTAGTCTTATATGTCGATTCTAAGTCTTTGCTTACTTTTGAAATTGGTTGAGAAACCACAGACTTGATTTTTGAGTTACAAAGTATCATATAAAGGATGTGCTCCGCGGTCACCTATTGCGCTTTGCGCCATATACTTGTTTTCAAAATCAGGAAGCAGGATAAATCCCAAGAATCTCATCGCCCGTCGGCTTATTAGCAAAACTGATACTATCAAGATAGTGGTAAGAATCCAAATTTCTCGAAGTAGATTCCACCCAACAAATATTATGAATCACATTATAACAGAAGAGAAAAACAAAGACACAACAAACATTTATGACCAGTGTCAATTGGGAAATCATTTATGGCATCAGCTTGACCAAAACAATATCATTGCAGATGTGACATTTACATGCAAAGATGAAGAAAAGGTGTATGCCCATAAGGCCATATTAACAGCATTTTCAAATTGTTTCAAGGCTGCACTTCAGGAAAGGTTTGCTTCTGGCTCTGCACAGCTGCACAACACTTGGCAAATTTCCTGTGGCAATATATCCGCAGATGCTGTTCGAGAGGTATTGTTTTTTATGTATAAACGTCATGTATCTTCATCACTACATAAATCAGATTTAAGTGAAGTACTAGAGGTTGCACGCCTGTTTCATCAGCCTCTTTTATTAAAACTCGAAATTGAAAAGCTGCTGGTTCTAATAATCAACCCTGAAAATGCCATTGCATTATACAAACTTGCTATGATTCATGGACTCTATGTACTTGGCAAT
Organism: Ptycholaimellus sp. GST1_10; assembly: GCA_030248095.1. Lineage (NCBI taxonomy): Eukaryota > Metazoa > Nematoda > Chromadorea > Chromadorida > Chromadoridae > Ptycholaimellus > Ptycholaimellus sp. GST1_10. Next base: position 3,230 of record JASANA010000048.1, read on the forward strand.
ATAATTTATACACTAGCTAAGGAACAAGATGTGTTAAAATCATTGTTGGACCAAACCCTGGAAGAACTGCCATTTAAGCATAATATTAACAATTTCAAATGTCTGGAAAATGTTGAAATCTCATAACTTTTCTATTTTATTCAGTTTTTTTAGTATTTCTACGCAAAATATTTTAATGCCAATAAATTAATTTAATAAAACACGATTGTCTCATCTACAATTTAAAATGATTTTGTTTGCTTTTATCCGTCTAAGTTGAAATGTTAAAGTTAGGGAAATTCTGTAGAAGACTGCCTACAGAAAAAAGGAACTCAAACCATGGCACTCAAACCAAGTACATGGCTCTCAATCGTTTAACCATTCTCCAACTACCAGCTGATGAAGAGGGACAATCTCCATTATGCCTTTCACCAGCCCATCCAGCAGATAGTGGATATATGGTGTGCCGAAATGATTTCGTTGAATGATGTTGAGAAGCAGGGTGGTTCCTGGTGGAGAACCTCGTAGCACATCAAAATGTCTGGTGATGGACCTCACCTTCAAAGACCTCATTGATTCTGGGACACAACTTCTAGGCTCTGTCATAGGCATCCTCCTAAGGTGCCGCTTCCCAGAGATCATGATATCTTGCAAATCAGGTTTGCCCAAGCTGGATGCTTTGAATGTATTCTACCTGACTATGGCCAGCCTACCCGTCGACTACAAACATATGTTCGTGCTTCCTAACGAACACTCATTCACAGTACTCCTATTGCTCCACTTCCACTAGCTAGCTGAAGGCAAGGGTGACCACAATCATTTTTTTCCAGATACACAGGGTGGCCGCTGCTAATGGGTCGCTCAATTTTACTCCATGTCATGGCTGTCCATGGCAACCAAGCTTGCTCTGCCTTTGCACAAATGCCCATTGAAGGTTTTTTTAGTAAACCTACTAAATTACTATCAAAAGTATTCATCCTGAAAGAAATTATAGCGAATTGAGTAAAACGCACTCAAAATTCTAGCAAACTTACTTTTTTACGTGTTTCATTGATGTTTTTTGTTCAGCCACCACCATCAGCACCACAGCGTATGGTCTCTCTTGAGCACAATCTCATCACACAATCATACGTTGTGTGATCTTAAGTTAGCTTATGGACTGGTTAACAGTGGAAACTTTTCATATCCAGATCAGCATTGAGAACCGAGAGAGATTCTTGCTGGAATCTGTGCATTAGTGTGTCCCGAGTGGAGAATCCTTACGACTCCTGCCTTGGTTGCTTTAGAAAGCGCCTGCTTTGGCAGTTTGGTTATCCTATTTCCTTCCAGATACTTCAGAGAAATGTTGTTCCGTGGCCCATTTTGAGCATAGGTGGCTGAACAATAACCACCTTAATCAAAAAGTAAGTTTTCTATAATATTGAGTGCGTTTTACTCAGTTATTGTTTCTGAACTCCGCAGTCACAAATGAAAGAACTAATTATGATGAAATAAATAATTGAATAAATATAAGCAGTGTAGTTTTAGAAGTATATTTTAAGATTTTGTTTATCTAAATGAACATACTCAATTGTAATGTTAGAGAGGTCATAAATAAAATTTTATGATGGGAAATAGCAGCATCAATGACTATAAACGGCAACCTGACACCATCTGCAACATGACATCAAACAAGAATAATGAGAAAATAAGGCGGAATACAAAGAAAAGGACAGGAATGACCTCATAACCCATCAATATGTATGGAACTTAACATCATATATCTCTACACAATAACCCAAAACTAGCTATGCGATTGCCATATATAACCAAACGTACCTCATCATTGCGTATGCTTAAACTCAATTGATGTAATGACTGGATCGAACTACAAAAAGAACGTCTATTTAACAAAGTACATGATCAAACGGATATCAGCCACACACCTGAAACCTATAGTGATGAAGAAACGCTTTGCCATTTGGTAGACTCATTACATGGAAACCCTCTTGGTGTATATAACCTGGAAGGGTTCATTGATAATGACCATGCAATAATAGGCACTAGTGAAAAAACTCGTGAATATTTGTGCAGCATACACAGTATTGTGGACAAAACTATGCTAAACCCAAATAGCATTGTTCTTGTTCAAATGAAGCACCCTTCAAGCCATGGACCTGATCTTTTCATTGTAGGCTGCCTTAATCAAGACTTTATTTCCAGTGCGAATTGCCTTATTGTTCAAAAAACACTTATTGAAACATTCAGAGATTGTGGTGTTTCCCAAGCCGGTTTTGTCCAACCTTGACATTGGTGAGGCGGGCGGAAGGGGGACTAGTCAGTTGCTCTATAATGCCCGATCCTGTCGCCTTCTCTTAACCCTTTCGGTGCACAATGAAAGAGAATCTTGCTACGTTACTGCTGCATATCACCACAGCGTTTGGTAGTACAGAGAGCTTGGTTTGCTAAACTGTACCCTTCGACCGACCACCTCTACAATGCGACTACAATGCCCAGCACAACTTCCAGCCTTTGACTTTGCTGCCTTTCATCAGTTGCAGCGGCAGCGGCAGCGTTATAGAGCCAGTGTTGAGCTGCATGTTTTGCACTGGCAACCAAATCAGAGCCCACCTACTCTGCCTTGCCGCCATCCTGCTCATCGTTAATGGAAGTAACAAGCGCTGCAACACCATCTCATGCAGTCATCCTTCCATCAGACCTTGAACAAGGCTCAAAACCTCCTGCACTCCATCATCTTGGCTCGGGCCAACATGACCCTCCAGCCTCGCTTACCCAACCATCACTGCACCAAGATATGCATCATTGGCACCACATACCCTACCCACTGTCTTCTTGGCCGCCGGGAGGGAAGAGTACCTGAAACGGAACCAGGAAGCCAAGCCGTGCTACTGACCAGAGATGTATAGACAGATGGACAGCATCTTTGCTGGCATAAATCACAGCAACAGCTCCTGCTACACTCTCCATCCCTACACTCTTCACCTCTACGCCCATTGCGTCTAGACCAACAATGCAATCTACCACACAGAGCCATCACCAATTGGTGCTATTCACCAGCATCGTAACTTGACATGCAAGCACAGAAGACCCACTCATTGCCCACTGGAGGCTGCCAGAGCTTACTGCCAGTTGCCACCGGCTTCTCAGACCTTCAGCATGCTGCTGAAGGCTGCCAGGTCTTCTGCTTGCTACTGCCAACCTCCCAAGCCTCCAGCATAAAACCGGAGGCCACTGAGATCATCTACCTTGACGGGAAGACACCCACGCCTCTGTCCAGCCACTGCCAGCTGCTCAGTACCCCTGCTGCCACAGCTGGTGGCCAAGGCCTTCTACGCACTGCCACTGGTGGCCAAGGTCTTTCGTCGGCCACCACTGAAGGCCTGGACCACCAAACTGATGCTGGAGGCTGCAAAAGCTTCCTACTGCCGCCGGAAGAATTCCAGACTTCCTGCCTGCTGCCGCCAGATGCCCAGGCCACCTGCATGAGACTGGAGACTGTCAGAGCCTTCCGCCAGCCACACCGGCTTCTCAGGCCTACAGCCTACTGCTGGAGACCGTCAGGAGGCGACAGAGACCAGATGCTACTTCGAACAGCAAGGAAGCCGTCTGAGTGCAACTTCCGTCAGTCCTCAGGGTCATCCTCAACAACCCTCACTGACCAATTGAGCGACACTGAACCTTCATCCGCCGAGAGATGCCTCAAAGGCTAAGGAACTTGACTGAGCCTCAGATGACCTTGCAAGTTTCCATCTTCACGCCGATAGCTCAACAGGACAGGAGAAAGGAGTGCAAGACGTTCACAGCCATCATTGCTAACGTCTTCATTGTCACCTTCTAGTTCTCATTCCGTGAAGAGCGGCTCCCCACAGCTGGCCTACTACCATCTTAGCCTCGGCCAGGATGTTGAGACCTCCAATCCATTCATCAAGGAAGCCAGAAGAGAGCACCTATCTCTTCTTGCCTTTGACAGACAGTGCCCATTTGGTACTGCAACTGTAACTCCTACAACCACATTGCAAACGGTCTCAACTCCTACCAGTACAACTCGCTGGAGGAACCCAATCCTAACAGACATTGTTTCAGCGTCAGCAAGCCAGAAGCCCCGGACAGCATCTACTGGAACAACCCCGTTACTGCCACTACGGCGACTGCGGCTTGCTAGATAGCTGATACTGTGACATGTTCAGCGGACATTAGGACAGACAGAACCATCTGGAGGACACTGGTTGCGACAGCACCTCCTCCGTGCCTACCTGTTGATACCAGGCCCATGACCGACGGCCTCCTGATCGGCCATTGATCGACGGCGTTGAATGACTTCAGACCTCATCTCTGCAGTCTTTTACTCGCCAATCACCACGAGTGCCGGCCTCCAAGGATCACCCCTTAGGAGCCACGCGGGTGCTCAACCTCATTATCTTTCTACTCTGGCCACGATCCATCTAGAGTCTCATAGTCCATCTATCAAACTACTCAGTACACATCCGCATCCTGAAGTGCAGAATCATGTACATGATTCACTCCATCTCCTGCCATCTCCCACAGCCAGGACGACTTCGATCCTTCCTAGGATGTTGATGCAGCTTTCACAGCCTCTGTGGATGGCTATAATTACAACCTGCACAAATCCGGCTTTAATCAACTGGAGACACTGGACGGCATGCATGCTTCCGGCAGCTAAACACCCAACACTGTTCCCTGAAAGCTCCCTGAAACATCTGCCGGTCACCACAAATCACGATGTTGCTGGATTGATGCTATGGACCCCAGAAGCCTCAATCCAGTCGCCATTAGCCCCACAGCGCTTTGCGCATGTCTCTGTGAGTTCCAGAGCCAGCGCACCTGGTCCACACAGTCCCCAGCACACTATCGCCGTCCACAGAGCCTCAAACTGGCCCGAAGTTTACAAAGCCGTCCACAGAGACATGGACATGGTTGTACGACCTACCACATTGAGGCTAACTGAAGAGCCAACCACAATTGTGGATCCAATTTGTACGACCTACCACATTGTGGCTAACTGAAGAACCAACCACAATTATGGATACAAATTGTACCACGTACCACATTGTGGCTAACTTAAGAATTAACCACAAATGTGGATCCAATATGCATGACATACCACAGTGTGGCTAACTGAAGAACCAACCACAATTGTGGATCCAATTTGTACGACCTACCACATTGTGGCTAACTTAAGATCTAACCACAATTGTGGATCCAATTTGTACGACCTACCTTATTGCGGCTAACTTAAGAACTAACCACAATTGTGGATCCAATTTGCACAACCTACCACATTGTGGCTAACTTAAGAACTAACCACAATTGTGGATCCAATTTGCACGACCTACCACATTGTGGCTAACTTAAGAACTAACCACAATTGTAGATCCAATTTGCACGACCTACCACATTGTGGCTAACTTAAGAACTAACCACAATTGTGGATCCAATTTGCATGACCTACCACATTGTGGCTAACTTAAGAACTAACCACAAATGTGTATCCAATTTGAACGACCTACCACATTGTGGCTAACTTAAGAACTAACCACAACTGTCAATCCAATTTGCACAACCTAACACATTGTGGCTATCTTAAGAACTAACCACAATTGTCGATCCAATTTGCACAACCTACCACATTGTGGCTAACTTAAGAATTAACCACAATTGTGGATCGAATTTGTACGACCTACAACATTGTGGCTAACTGAAGAACCAACCACAATTATGGATCCAATTTGTACGACCTACCACATTGTGGCTAACTGAAGAACCAACCACAATTGTGGATCCAATTTGCACGACCTACCACATTGTGGCTAACTGAAGAACTAACCACAATTGTGGATCCAATTTGCACAACCTACCACATTGTGGCTAACTTAAGAACTAACCACAATTGTGGATCCAATTTGCACGACCTACCACATTGTGGCTAACTGAAGAACTAACCACAATTGTGGATCCAATTTGTACGACCTACCACAGTGTGGCTAACTTAAGAACTAACAACAATTGTGGATCCAATTTGCACGAACTACCACATTGTGGCTAACTTAAGAACTAACCACAATTGTGGATCCAATTTGCACGACCTACCACAGTGTGGCTAACTTAAGAACTAACCACAATTGTGGATCCAATTTGCACGACCTACCACATTGTGGCTAACTGAAGAACTAACCACAATTGTGGATCCAATTTGCACGACCTACCACATTGTGGCTAACTTAAGAACTAACAACAATTGTGGATCCAATTTGCACGACCTACCACATTGTGGCTAACTGAAGAACTAACCACAATTGTGGATCCAATTTGCACGACCTACCACAGTGTGGCTAACTTAAGAACTAACCACAATTGTGGATCCAATTTGCACGACCTACCACATTGTGGCTAACTTAAGAACTAACCACAATTGTGGATCCAATTTGCACGACCTACCACATTGTGGCTAACTGAAGAACTAACCACAATTGTGGATCCAATTTGCACGACCTACCACATTGTGGCTAACTTAAGAACTAACCACAATTGTGGATCCAATATGCACGACCTACCACAGTGTGGCTAACTGAAGAACTAACCACAATTGTGGATCCAATTTGTACGACCTACCACATTGTGGCTAACTGAAGAACTAACCACAATTGTGGATCCAATTTGCACGACATACCACATTGTGGCTAACTGAAGAACTAACCACAATTGTGGATCCAATTTGCACGACCTACCACATTGTGGCTAACTGAAGAGCCAACCACAATTGTGGATCAAATTTGTACGACCTACCACAGTGTGGCTAACTTAAGAACTAACAACAATTGTGGATCCAATTTGCACGAACTACCACATTGTGGCTAACTTAAGAATTAACCACAATTGTGGATCGAATTTGTACGACCTACAACATTGTGGCTAACTGAAGAACCACCACAAATATGGATCCAATTTGTACGACCTACCACATTGTGGCTAACTTAAGAACTAACCACAAATGTGGATCCAATATGCACGACCTACCACAGTGTGGCTAACTGAAGAACTAACCACAATTGTGGATCCAATTTGTACGACATACCACAGTGTGGCTAACTGAAGAACTAACCACAATTGTGGATCCAATTTGCACGACATACCACAGTGTGGCTAACTGAAGAGCCAACCACAATTGTGGATCCAATTTGCACGACATATCACAGTGTGGCTAACTGAAGAACTAACCACAATTGTGGATCCAATTTGTACGACCTACCACATTGTGGCTAACTGAAGAGCCAACCACAATTGTGGATCCAATTTGTATGACCTACCACATTGTGGCTAACTGAAGAACCAACCACATTTATGGATCCAATTTGCACAACCTAACACCTTGTGGCTAACTTAAGAACTAACCACAATTGTCGATCCAATTAGCACGACCTACCACATTGTGGCTAACTTAAGAATTAAAAACAATTGTGGATCCAATTTGTACGACCTACCACATTGTGGCTAACTGAAGAACCAACCACAATTGTGGATCCAATTTGCACGACCTACCACATTGTGGCTAACTTAAGAACTAACCACAATTGTGGATCCAATTTGCACGACCTACCACATTGTGGCTAACTTAAGAACTAACCACAATTGTGGATCCAATTTGTACGACCTACCACATTGTGGCTAACTGAAGAACCAACCACAATTGTGGATCCAATTTGTACGACCTACCACATTGTGGCTAACTTAAGAACTAACCACAATTGTGGATCCAATTTGCACGACCTACCACAGTGTGGCTAACTGAAGAACTAACCACAATTGTGGATCCAATTTGTACGACCTACCACATTGTGGCTAACTGAAGAGCCAACCACAATTGTGGATCCAATTTGCACGACATACCACAGTGTGGCTAACTGAAGAACTAACCACAATTGTGGATCCAATTTGTACGACCTACCACATTGTGGCTAACTGAAGAGCCAACCACAATTGTGGATCCAATTTGTACGACCTACCACATTGTGGCTAACTGAAGAACCAACCACAATTATGGATCCAATTTGTACGACCTACCACATTGTGGCTAACTTAAGAACTAACCACAAATGTTTATCCAATATGCACAACCTACCACAGTGTGGCTAACTGAAGAACTAACCACAATTGTGGATCCAATTTGTACGATCTACGACATTGTGGCTAACTGAAGAACCAACCACAATTGTGGATCCAATTTGTATGACCTACCACATTGTGGCTAACTTAAGAACTAACAATAATTGGGAATCCAATTTGTACGACCTACCACAGTGTGGCTAACTGAAGAACCAACCACAATTATGGATCCCGTTTGTACGACCTACCACATTGTGGCTAACTTAAGAACTAACAATAATTGGGAATCCAATTTGTACGACCTACCACAGTGTGGCTAACTGAAGAACCAACCACAGTTGTGGATCCAATTTGTACGACCTACCACATTGTGGCTAACTGAAGAGCCAACCACAATTGTGGATCCAATTTGTATGACCTACCACATTGTGGCTAACTGAAGAACTATCCACAATTGTGGATCCAATTTGCACGACCTATCACATTGTGACTAACTTACGAACTAACCACAAATGTTTATCCAATATGCACAACCTACCACAGTGTGGCTAACTGAAGAACTAACCACAATTGTGGATCCAATTTGCACGACCTAACACATTGTGGCTAACTGAGAACTAACCACAATTTTGGGTCCAATTTGCACGACATACCCCATTGCGACTAACTGAAGAGCCAACTACAATTGTGGATCCAATTTGCACAACCTAACACATTGTGGCTAACTTAAGAACTAACCACAATTGTGGATCTAATTTGCACGACCTACCACATTGTGGCTAACTGAAGAACTAACCACAACTGTGGATCCAATTTGCATGACCTACCACATTGTGACTAACTGAAGTACCAACCACAGTTGTGGATCAAATTTCTACGACCTACCACTTTGTAGCTCAATGAAGAACTAACCACAATTGTGGATCCGAATTGCACGACCTGCCACATTGTTGCTAACTGAAGAACTAACCACATTTGTGGATCCAATTTGCACGACCTACCTTAATGTGGCTACCTCAAGAACCAACTGCAATTAAGGATCCAATTTTCACAACCTACCATATTGTGGCTAACTGAAGAACCAACAACAATTGTGGATCCAATTTGCACTACCTATCATAGTGTGGCTAACTTAAAGAAGTAACCACAATTGTGTATCCAATTTGAACAACCTACCACATAGTGGCTAACTGAAAGAACTAACCACAACTGTCAATCCAATTTGCATAACCTAACACATTGTGTAGCAATACGTAACTGAACGAAGTACACTAACAAACAATGTATTGCTCGATTTTTCAACCTTTCTACCAAAAAAAATAAATGTTTCAAATCTCCGGGGACTTGTCAAACCTCTCCAGATCTTCCTCAAATTTTATTTCCTTTCAGGAAAAAAAAGTTTGTCAATATCCGTTGAGAATTGAGCCTTTTACAGCATACCCAAATTTTCGACCTTTCTACCCAAAAAAGAATGTTTCAAATGCTTGGAACCAGTTCCACCCCTCCATATCTTCCTAAATCTCATTACCTTTCAGGAAAAAAAAGTTTGTCCA
>JASANA010000051.1:0-11811 GCA_030248095.1 Ptycholaimellus sp. GST1_10
AAGGGTGGAAAATAGAAAGGAGAGCAATAGGCCAAGTAGGTTGTTGCCTGCTGGCTCCTGTTAGCTCTTAGGAGGGGCTTTCCACAGGCATATGGCATTGCGATTCGATCCGCAATCGGAGTCCACAGAGGAAGGCTGCTGTGAAAGAAGTGCAAGGGAAAGATGTTGCGTTGTTGTCGTTTTCAGGTCTGCAGTTGGAGTCCACAGAGGAAGGCTGCTAGAGATGAAAGGCTTGACCATTGAGACTTAGTCCTACTGTTTGCTGATTCCTGTCCGCAGTCGGAGTCCACAGAGGAAGGCTGCTGGAGAGGGATTGCAGGGGCAGATTGACTCGTAGTGGCCGTTGGCCTGTGCCCAGTTCATGTCACAGTCGAATGCGCCCCGGTTGCCGCTGAGCTTGATGAACTAGGCCATGTAGAAGCAGATAGCCGTAGGCTTGTGCCATGCGCATTTCACTCCTCCGAAGCTGAAGAGCAGGGAAGAAATGTGCTGGCCATTGAAGAGCATTGACGCATCATTCCATCCAGTGACCAATTGATTGGTGAAGAATGATGGGAGGTCAATGGGCGTCTTGAGGTGGAGATCTGGATGCTGCAGCCGATGCAGATTTGCGCCATTGAAAAGGTCAGCAAATCTTAGTCAGATGCAGAGTAGAAACCAAAGTTCCGTAGATATCTTCTTTTATCTGTCTTTAGGATAATAGAAGTGTTGAGGAGAGATTCGCCGAATTTATTTCATTAAAGTAAACTTTAATGCTAGTTGGCAATATCTTGAAAGGCAGAATCGATGCCGCTCCTTTCTGTCCTTTGAAGGGTGAAAGGAGGCAGAAGGTAGTTGTGGATGATTGTCGGTGTCCATCTGTGTGCTGGCCAAGTGGCGTCTGCTGGAGCAGGTCTGGGACTTTCTGGAGCTCTGCAGGGAGTGCTTGGGGGTAGATGGAGGGGGGTATGAAGTTGTAGGGGACTGTCAGTGTCCATCTGTGCACTGTCCAAGTGGCGCCGGCTGGAGAAGCTTTGCATCTCAGAGATGCCCAGCTAGGCATACTTGGCAGAGCAGAGCGCACTCTTGGCCAATCTTGGCCTGTCTAGGTGATGAAGGGAGATTGAGGGTAGAAGGAGGGTGTCATGAAGACTTGTGGATTATGCCGGCGGTGAGATAGACGATGTTCTTGTGGCGGCGATAGCAGAAGCTGGTCTTCAGCATCCGTCCCTATGAGGAGTAGAGAGGGGGATTGAAGGTGTGTTTGACGATGGTGTTGGTGCATTCGAGGTGGGCGCTGTCCATCTGTCTGTGGAAGTGCTAGGCCCTGGCCAATTGGCTCAGGTTCCAGGCCATTCTAGGCCCTGGCCAGTTGGCTTAGGCTTAGGTTCTGGCTCCGGGTACCCTTCTATCTCACCCGGTGGCAAAAGTAGAGGCTGTGGGGGGTGAGAGGGATGAATTGAGATGGACGCATCTGTCGGCGGTGCGAAAGGCGGGCTGTCTAAGTGAGGCCAGCTTAGGTGCCTGTCGCACTTGAGGCTGTGAAGGGTGAGATGGATGAATTGAGGTGGATGCATACGTCAGGGTTGCAATGGGTGGACATGCAAGGCTAGCAAGGCATGGGCGTCTTGCACAAGCGAGGCCGCGCCATTTTGGCATCGAAGAGTGAAGATGGCCTTTCAGGGGTAGGGAGAAAGTAGTACTTTCTGTTCACTTCTGATGATGGTGAATTTAGGCGGTTCTGAGAGCTGCGTGAAAGTTATGCAGCTCGGGATGACGCTGAGTAAATTGCTCTTGTTGACACTGCGATGAGAATTAGTGCAGCTTGGGATGACAGTGTCCAATTTGCTCGGGTTTATGGCATCGAATAGACTTTCTGCAGCTCGGGATGACACTGGACAAATTGTTCAGGTTGAAGGCTACAATGACTTTTATGCAGCTCGGGATGATGGTGGCCAATTTGCTCAGGTTTACAGCGGCGACGACTGACGCAGCTTGGGATGACGGTAGGCAACTTGCTCGGGATTACAAGTGCTGAATTTGGGAGGCAGGGTGGAGTTAGGCCTGCTGCCAGTGCAGAGCTTGATCTCAGTAGGCCGCTCCAAAGGAGGCTTAGACGAATTGCACAAACTTTAAGTTTGTTTCAACTCTCACCTCCTTTTGGAGTTGTCGAAGAAGCGTAGATAGAATTTGCATATCTCAATAGATAGTGCAAAGTCTGGCCGGTGACGAATTGATTGCAGTTGGCCAATTTGGTTGTGTGCAGGCAGAAGACATTGGGGAAGCAGTCCAGGTTTCCGTAGGCCAGGTACACCACCGACCTCTTATTGTCAGGCTTAGTAAGGAGGGGGCGATAGTGGGGGCCTTTGTGGAATTGAGGAGGACGTCTTCCTAGGGGCAGAGCTTCATTGCACTGTGCGCATTCATGCAGTTGCTGGAGTCGAAGACGACGCATGTGCTGAACTTGTTCTGCTTGATGCCAGAGCAGATGGGCAGGAAGCATAGCCGTAGTCGATCAGACCGGATTCTTGGGGCCAGTTGATGTTGCTGCTGGCGGACTGGAAGTGGCAGAGGCCATAGGGGAAGCCATCCAGCATGCCGTACTGGTTGCAGTCTGCAGTGTTCAGGATACAGTTGTGGCCATTCAGGAAGCCATAGTGAAAGCAGCGGTTGTTGTCCAGAAGCAGAATGAGGAGGGCAGCGGTCTCTGGCTGAGACTTTGTGGCCAGAGTTGACTGTTGGAGTGTACGCAGTAGGTGGATGCCTTGAAGGCATTGCGCTCGCAGTCGACGATGTCCATGAAGTAGTCCTTCTGGCCACTGGTGGGCAGGCTGGGGTTGCAGGCTGTAGAAGCCGCAGTGGAGGCAGTCCACTAGGCTGCGCCTGTTCAGGTCATTGGCAACCATCAAAGAGTAGAGGCCGATTCTGAATCGGTTTCGTTGCTTGTCTCCCAGTTTCTTGTTCAAAGATTTACGTAATCATAAGAGATTAGTAAATCTTGATGGGTGATGTTGAAAGACAATGGCTGATTCTGAATCGGGCTGGTCTTTTCTCCAGCAATGCTTGAAAGTTTACATAATCCAAACGGATTTTGTAAACAGCATTGGCCGGCGAAGATTGAAGCAGGTCGCAGTGAACTCTAGCAGCGAAGGCAAAGATTTCACTGTTTGGCTGGCAGCTACAGGGAATTTCAGAATCCGTATTGTGGCTAACTGAAGAACCAACCACAATTTTGGATCCAATTTGCACGACGTACCACATTGTAGCTAACTGAAGAGCCAATCACAATTTTGAATCAAATTTGCATGACCTACCACATTGTAACCATAATTGTGGATCCAATTTGTACAACCTACCAAGAACTAACGGCAATTGTGGATCCAATTTGTACAACCTACCACATTGTAGTTATCTTAAGAACTAACTACAAATGTGGATCCAATATGCATGACCTACCACAGTGTAGCTAAATTAAGAACTAACCACAATTGTAGATCCAATTTGCACAAACTACCACATTGTAGCTAACTGAAGAGCCAACCACAATTGTAGATCCAATTTGCATGACCTACCACATAGTGGCTAACTTAAGAACTAACCACAAATGTGGATGCAATATGTACGATTTACCACAGTGTAGCTAACTTAAGAACTAACCACAATTGTAGATCCGATTTGCACGAACTACTCTAACTTAAGAACTAACCACAAATGTGGATCCAATATACACGACCTACCACAGTGTAGCTAACTTAAGAAATAACTACAATTGTGGATCCACAATTGTGGTTAGTTCTTCAACTATCCACTATGTGGTAGGACATGCAAAATGGATCCACATTTGTAGTTAGTTCTTCAGTTAGCCGCAATGTGGTAGGTCGTGCAAATTGGATCCACAATTGTAGTTAGTTGTACAGTTAGTCACAATGTGGTAGGTCATGCAAATTGGATCCACAATTGTGGTTAGTTCTTCAATTAGCCACAATGCGGTATGTCGTGCAAATTGGATCCACAATTGTAGTTAGTTCTTCAATTATCGACAATGTGGTAGGTCATGCAAAATGGATCTACATTTGTGGTTAGTTCTTCAGTTAGTCACAATGTGGTAGGTCGTGCAAATTGGATCCACGATTGTGGTTAGTTGTACAGTTAGTCACAATGTGGTAGGTCATGCAAATTGGATCCACAATTGTGGTTAGTTGTACAGTTAGTCACAATGTGGTTGATTACCCATTTAATTTCCACAGCCTGATTGGCAGGATAACAGAAGGAACTCGAGGAACAGGGCATTCCACTCTTGTCTGGTGGCATTTTCGAGGGAGTCAATTGAACAATGAGCATTGCCATATACTTTGGATTCCAGCTAATTTCATTGAGGGGACTTAGATAATTTTGTATCATTGTCTTTGCTTGCGTGAACCTGGATGGTTTAGCTGAATCTGTGCCGAAAGAGATTCTTGCTCTCATTCGACAGGACATGCGGAATCTGTGCACTCTTTGTCTCAATTGGTGAAGCCTCGCGATTGTCGTCTTGGATGCTTTATTAAGTGCCCGATTTAGCAACTTGGGTCATCCTTTTCCGTCTAGATTCTTCCAAGACTTGTTTTTCATCACGCGATTTGTGCGTAGGTGACTGAAAAACAATTAGCTCAATCAACAAGTAAAAATTAAGTAGATGATTTTGACTGCATTTTATTCAATAGGCCATTTTTTCTGTCCAGGTGAATATTTTTCAAAATCCGGTAGGTTCACTATAAAGGCTTTGAAAAACACATGGCATTGAGTTGAATTAGGTGCAAGATTAGAAGCGGCCAGCCAAGCCACTTTTTAAATTGGCGCAATTCTTTTTAGGGGCAGTTACTTTTCTTAGTGGGTTGGCCGTCCACTTGCAAGGCTAGGCCATGGGTTTAGCGGGTTGGCCGTCCACTGGCAAGGCTTGGCCATGGGTTTAGTGGGTTGGCCGTCCACTGGCAAGGCGTGGCCATGGGTTTAGCGGGTTGGCCGTCCACTGGCAAGGCTTGGCCATGGGTTTAGCGGGGGTTAGGGGCGGACGCATCGCGACTATTTGAACCTCATTTTCTAAAAAAATTACTGAACACTTTGAGAAACTGAGCATACCATTGAAAATCTTATGAATTTCTACACCTAGAGCAGACATTAGATATCATTAAATCGTCACAGATCGAAAAATCGATGTCTTGCAACTCCGTGGCGCGATTGACCCCAAATTGGTTAGGGGCGGATGCGCCGTGACTAATTGATCCTCATTTTCTAAAAAAATTGTTGAAATTTTTGAGAAACTGAGCATACTATCGAAAATCTCAGGAATTTGTAGACCTAGAACAGCCGTTAGATTTCCCTAACTCGCAGCATATCAAAAACTCGCTCCCTTGAAACTCCGTGGCGCGATCGACCCCACCCTTGGTTAGAGTTGTTCGCGCCGTGACTTTTTGGACATCAGTTTCTAAAAATTTTGTTGACAACTTTGAGAAACTGAGCATACCATTGAAAATCTCATGAATTTCGTGCGCGCGTGCTCGTGAATCTCATGAATCTTGTGTGCGCAATCAAGCCGTGGAGTTGCAAGGGAGCAATTATTTGATCTACTGCGATTTATGGATATCTGAGAGCATGGTTTAACACAGAATTGAAAAGGATTTTAAAAAATATAGATGATAAAGCAGAATTGTCAAAAAAAATTTTCATCCTTTATTGTGGGACCTCTCACTGTTAGCAGGCTGGGTGTCCCTTGACGAGGCTTGTTTAGCGGGCTGGGTGTCCCTTGCCGAGTATTGGCCATGGGTTTAACGGGCTGGGCGTCCCTTGCCAAGTATTGGCCATTGGTTTAGGAGGCTGGGCATCCCTTGCCAAGTATTGGCCATGGGTTTAGCGGGCTGGGCGTCCCTTGCCGAGTATTGACCAGGGGTTTAGCAGGCTGGGCATTCCTTGCCAAGTATTGACCATGGATTTAGCAGGATGTGCGTCCACTGGCATGGCTTGGCCATGTGTTTAGCGGGCTGGGAGTCCCTTAGCGAGGCTTGTCCATGTGTTTAGCATGCTGGACGTCCACTGGTATGGCTGGTTGGGCCTCCCAATGCCTTGGCGAGGTCTGGTGGGATCTCCCACGGCCTTGGCGAGGACTGGTGGGACCTCTCAAAGCCTATAGGAGGTCTGGTGGGACATCTCACAGCCATGTCGAGGTCTGGTGGGACCTATCAAAGCCTCGCGAATTTTGTTGACAGCATTAAAAAACTGAGTACACCATCGGAAATGACATTGGAAAACTCATGAATTTCTACAACTAGAGCAGCCATTGGATATCAGTAAATCGCCGCAGATCAAAAAATCGCTCCCTTGCAACTCTGCGGTGCGATCGACACCAAATTTGTTTGGGGTGGACGTGCTGCGAGTTTTTGGACCTCAGTTTCTAAAAATTTTGTTAACAACTTTGTGAAACTGAGCTCACCTTCGAAAATCTCATGAATTTTTACACTTAGAACAGCCGTAAAATATTCCTAAATAGCAGCATATCATAAAATCGCTTCCTTGCAACTCCACGGCATGATTGCGCAAACGAGCATGCTGCGAACAATGAAGGGTAGTTACAATTTTGGCGATTTCATTGGACCTGCCCATGCAAAAATCGGAGCTCAGAAATTTTTTGTCGCATTTGTATTGGCAGCGGGCCCCCTTTGTTTTAGAATCTTTATCATTGCATTGTATTTTTCCTACCTACCCATGTTTAACCCCAAAAATTATAAAACATTACTAAAATTTTTCCAAAATGTCATGTTTAAAGTGGCGCTTGCTCTAGCATCTCGCAGAACACGCCTACTGTGCATTGGGCAATGAGGGTAGGCTCAGAGAAGGCAAAATCATTGACGATAATACACCAGTTTTTCTAGATTGCTTTTTCACCTATGATTTCACCTAGACTGACCAGAATGAAGGCAGCCTATTTCAAAGAATATAGCACAATGAGACCAAGTAGACATAACTTACAGTACCCACAGATGTGGAAGAAGGTCAGCAGTTGGTTTAATAGTTGGCTACAGTTCTACTTCAACTTCCAAATTTAGCACAACGAAGACTTAACTGTCATACACAACAGAGACAGTCCGCAAAATTCTTCAGCACATTCCAGTGACTGAGGCAAAAGATGCGATGTGAGAACGGGAAAGGCATTCGAAAAGCTTGACCTTGCATTGAAGGAACAATGAGAAGGAACGCTAGAAGGTGTGGGAAAAGTCTGGGGCATTTTAATGCGTCTTTTCTGCCAACCGCGCATCCTGGGCATGGGTCAGGTGAAATTCACCTATTTTTTCATGTCAGTTTGCATTCACCTAGAAGGGGGGCCCGCCGACCTTTCACTTACCCGATTACTACCTGGCCCCGGTGAAATCCCAAAAATAATTGCATTCCTTTTTTTCATTCATTTACCTGATTATCACCTAGTGCTTTTGTAACTACCCATCATTTGGCTGCGAATCGTTTAGGGTTGATAGTGCCATGACTTGTAGGACCTCATTTTCGAAATAATTTGTTGAACACATTGGGAAACTGAGCATACCATTGAAAATCTCATGAATTTGTACACCTAGAGCGGTTATTGGATATCAGTAAATCGCAGCAGATCGAAAAATCGATCCCTTGCAACTCCGTGGCGCAATCAACCCTAAATTGGTTAGGGGCTGATGCGCCGCAACTATTTGAACCTCATTTTCTAAATTTTTTTTTGAAAACTTTGAGAAACTGAGCATACTATCGTAAATCTCATGAATTTCTACACCAAGAACAGCCGTTAGATTTTCCTAACTCGCAGCATATCAAAAAATCGCTCCCTTGCAACTACACAGCGCGATCGCCCCCTCATTTGGTAAGGGTCGATCGCGCCGCGACTTTTTGACCTCAATCTCCCTTCATCACCTAGACAGGCCAAGACTGGCCTCGAGTGCACTCTGCTCTGCCAAGCATGCCTAGCTGGGCATCTCTGAGACGAAGAGCTTCTCCAGCCGGTGACACTTGGACAGTGCACAGATGGACACTGACAGTCCCCTACAACTTCATACCCCCCTCCATCTACCCCCAAGCACTCCCTGCAGAAGCTCCAGAATCGCCCAGACCTGCTCCAGCAGACGCCACTTGGCCAGCACACAGATGGACACCGACAATCATCCACAACTACCTTCTGCCTCCTTTCACCATTCAAAGGACAGAAAGGAGCGGCATCGATTCTGCCTTTCAAGATATCGCCAACTAGCATTAAAGTTTACTTTAATGAAATAAATTCGGCTAATTTCTCCTCTACACTTTCTATCATCCTAAAGACAGATAAAAGAAGATATCTACGGAACTTTGGTTTCTACTCTGCATCTGACTAAGATTTGCTGACCTTTTCAATGGCGCAAATCTGCATTGGCTGCAGCATCCAGATCTCCACCTCAAGATGCTCATTGACCTCCCATCATTCTTTCACCAATCAATTGGTCACTGGATGGAATGAAGCATCAATGTTCTTCCAACGGCCAGCACATTTCTTCCCTGCTCTCCAGCTTCGGAGGACTGAAATGCGCCTGGCACAAGCCTACGGCTATCTGCTTCTACATGGCCTAGTTCATCAAGCTTAGCGGCAACCAGGGCGCATTCGACTGCGACATGAACCGGGCACAGGCCAACGGCCACTACGAGTCAATCTGCCCCTGCAATCCCTCTCCTCAGCAGCCTTCCTCTGTGGACTCCGACTGCGGAGAGACAGGGTATCAGCAAACAGTAGGACTAATTCTCAATGGTCAAGCCTTACCATCTCTTAGCAGCCTTCCTCTGTGGACTCCGACTGCAGACCTGAAAACGACAACGACGCAACATCTGTCCCTTGCACTTCTTTCAAAGCAGCCTTCCTCTGTGGACTCTGACTGCGGATTGAATCGCAATGCCAGATGCCTGTGGAAAGCCCTGCCTAAGAGCTAACAGGAGCCAGCAGGCAACAATATACTCGGCCTATTGCTTTCCTTCTCTGCCACCCTTATGGGGGGGAGGTAGGAAGATTGCAAAGGCATGCCCTTCTGCACTCTGCCCACCTTGCTGAGGAAGCGGGAGAGCCAGCAGGAATCTAGGGCGGGGACGGTCAACATGGGAGTGGCCGTAGGGCGCCTACAAAGAGCCCCCTTGTTCCTTCTCTCTTTGTAGGCACAGTGGCCCATTAGTTAATCTGCAAAGGCCTAGTACGCCTTTTGCTGCCTTGAACCATCGACGGATGGAAGGAGGATGCAGAGGAGAGCGAATTTGTTCTATGGAACTCTGTGCTGATGAGCACAGAATTTGCAACAGCACAGGCCTACCCAGTGGCCAGGAATGCGCCCAGCCTACCAGGTGGCTGGTTATCAGCATGGGAAGGAGAACGGAACAATAAATCCTCAGCACCCGTCAAAGCCTACTAAGTGGCTGATTCGATAACACAGGCTACTTTGAGCCTGCTTTGCAGCCAAACAAGTGGCTGACTTCGTCAGTGCGGACCACTAGGAGTCTGCTTCACAGCTGCACTGATGGCTGCCTGGACGAGCGCAGGCTACTTCAAGCCCGCTTTGGAGCCAAACAGGCGGCTGATTCGTCAGTGCGGACCACTCGGAGTCTGCTTCACAGCCGCACTGACGGCTGACTGGATGAGTGCAGGCCACTTCGAGCCTACTGCACAGCCAAACAGGTGGCTGATTCGTCAGGGCGGACCACTAGGAGTCCGCTTCACAGCCGCACCGGCGGCTGACTGGACAAGCGCAGGCTACTTCGAGCCTGCTTCACAGCCAAACAGGCGGCTGAGTCGTCAGGGCGGACCACTAGGAGTCCACTTCACAGCCGCACCGGCGGCTGACTGGACAAGCGCAGGCTACTTCGAGCCTGCTTTGCAGCCAACCAAGTGGCTGACTTCGTCAACTGCAGACTACTAAGAGTCCGTTTCGCAGCCAAATAGGCGGCTGATTTGAGCACAAGCAGGCTACTCGGAGCTTGCTTCTCAGCCAACTAGGAGACTGATCCGACAAGCGCAGACTTCCAGGCATCTGCTTCGACAGCCTAAAAGTGGATGCTTCAAGAACAACTACTCAAGATCGGCTTAGTGCGGCATATTATGACTCTTCAACAATGCGTAAAGTGCCTGGCCACGGGTTCATGGCCAGCAAGGGCTTGGCCTCAAACTCCGCCAGCTCCAATCTTCGCCTCACTTCACCGCCTGCCTGGCCCCGCTACCTACTATTCGGCTCCCTGCAAAACGCCCCCCGCCTGCACCTCCTCACTGTACACTCCGCTCTTCAGCGCGCCACACACACTCCCCTGCAAACCCCCTGCCTCCACTATCAGGAACCTGCTCCCCCAGTCTTTGCAAGAAGGGTGGCAAGAAGAGAGGGTGGACTAATTGCCCCTCCCTCCGCGAGCCTACGTTTTTTGTGCAAGCCGCAAAAAAGCAGCCTCCAAGGAGCAGCAAACTGCTGGCAATTAATGACCCACCCTGCCACCACACCCTTCTTTTTGCCCCCCTCCAGAAAAAGCGGCCTCCAAGGAGCAGCTAAGCACGGACAACTAATGCCTATGCACTGCCACCACCGACCACCCCCTGCCTTTTTGCGCCCCTCGCAAAAAGCGGCCTCCCCCACAAACACTGGCACCCATTTGTCAGCTCAATCGCCCAACTCGCCTTCAGCGCTCAGGATCGTTTAACGATCCCCCTCTCTCCGCCTAATTGCCCTATTCATCAGCTTTACACACCCTTCTTCCACACGCACTGGCTGATCGGAGGAGAAAGAGGGGCTTCTTTAAACGCCTAATGGTGATAAATGAAGCCAAAGCTTTTGCCACCAGTGCTCCAGAAAGACAGGCCTTCCCACCTGGCCCGCTTTGGCCTCACACACAGAGACCTGGAAATCCCTCCCCCCGCTTCTCCACACTATCATCACCTCCCCTCCACTATGGCCCCGCCCAGGTGTGGGGGGAGGATTGGAGGTACCTGGCCAGCTACTCCTCCCAGCCTCAGTTACTCCCTCCACTATGGCCCCGCCTTAAATCAGACCCTGCCTCAGCCTCCACACTGGGCCTATCACTGAGTCGCAGCCACCCCCCCCTCCCCTCACACAATGATACTCTGGCTGGACGTCTGGCTTCGACAACCACCATCAACCCCAGCCATATTTCTTATCCAGAAATATGCCTACGATGATTCAACGATGCACACCTGGAAACGATGGACACTGGATGATGAGGCCACTCACTCCACTGCCAGTGATGCGAGCACTCCTCCCATCGCACATCACTGCCTATTCACAAGACCGCGTTCGCCTCCCCGACCTGTGCTTCAACTATGACCTCAGGAAGAGAGCAGTCAAGAGAGGACGAATGCATGCCCATGGGTGGCCTTATTAATTAACTGATTCAGATCTATGGATTCATGGCGTTCTAGGAAGCTGTAGTTTAGCAGGGATTTAGCACATATATTGAAGTCGCCACAAATTACAGTGAGTACAGCAGGGTTATAATGCGTTTCTAGGTAACTGAAGTAAGTTTCTTTCCATCGGGTTTTGGCATTAGGTGGTTGGTAGATATTTCTTATATCGATAGTAGCTAATTTTCCCAATAATTGCAATATGTATGAGTTCCAAATCAGGGTGATCCGCACTAAAAAGTGTAACTTTTGTTGTTTTTAGATAGATTGCAAAAGTCTCACCTCCATTTCCACTTTCTTTCTCCTTGTGGTATAAAATTATAGCCTTGAATTTCAAGTTTTATTGACAGGTATACCTTAGCAATACGTAACTGAACGAAGTAGGTTAACAAATAACGAACGAAAAG
>JASANA010000052.1:0-22810 GCA_030248095.1 Ptycholaimellus sp. GST1_10
CCGCAGCATTCAGCCATTCTCCTAAGAGCAGCATGAGCGACGCTAATAATAGTAGCCATCGGCTCACGATTGTCAATTATCAATGGAGCTAAGAGGCATTTTGAGGATTTTTGTGAAACAGAAGAGTTGCAAGAGACTTGCTTGAAGAGTGATAAGAATCAGACACGCAATGAAAAATTTCTAACTAAGGGTTTTGAAAGAGATAAGCAGAAGTATACACAGCTGAAAAGCCTTCTTAAGCGAAATTTAAGGACTTTTTTTCAGTTCACCAACTGCACCGTCAACTTTTATCTTATATCTTCAGTAACTTAGAGTTAAATAGCGTCTGATATTTATTTTGAGTATTTTTCAAAGAGCAAAATTTGTAAGGATGGAAGAGGGCTGGCCGGAACATCTGCTGAAGCTGGGCGAAGTCGCAGAAGAGGCAGGCGATCTTCTCTGGCGAGCGTGGCATCGCTACCGGACTTTAACGGAGCTGCAACACAATCACCTGCCCTACGTCGGTGGACAATTTGGAATCGGATTCAACGACGTATTGGGGACTTTTATAGGACGCTAATGGTTTTGTGATTTGTGTGATTTTTTAATAAAAAATAAAATATTTAAAAAAACAGGATTTGAGTTTTTTATAAGGCAGACATTTTTTATGAGATAGGCGTGTTTGAAAAAACAAATAAGAAAGTAGGAAGCGCACAAAGCTAAGTTGAATGCATGAAGCACAGTTAGTAGTATACTCATGTTTGCCTCTGCGCCCCATGCACCCCCCATGAGCGCTTTTAGAGCGCATCCCTATTCTCGCACCCGAAAACTGCATTATCATGAGTGTTTTATTTACTTTTCTCCAGCAAAAAGGGGTAAAATGGGCGCAAGTGGGTACATCATCTATACTACTTTGGCTATCCTTCCTTGCTGCATGGAGCGAGCATGGTCTTCAAACAGTTGTTCTAGAAGCAGCCTTTGCAGAGTTCGATAACGCTGTCCCCCTCGAAAAGCAAGAGGAAATCGGCTGCCCCACACCACGGAGCCAAGGTGAGATACGCCTAGTATTGTGCTCTTCTATTTCCCTTCCTTTCCCATGAGCCCATCGCCCATCGCTGCCCTGCTTAGACCATTGGGCTTATGTAAGCGGAGCCTAAGCAAGCTCCCCCTTTACCCAAGGACAAGCCCTACTATGGATTTTGAAACTATGACTCTCCATAAATTAAATGTGCATGCTAGCCCAATGCAGGAGCAGGAGGCTTTCTGCGCCGAGCTGCCCAGCGACCTGGCCAACCTCATCAACCAGACCCTTGTACCTAGCCTTTCAGCCATTCAATTAGCCCCAGCCTAAGCAGAACGCCTTCAAGGTCGCCGAGGGACAGACTCGCTCCGGCCCCGACCTCAACGCGGAGCAGGACTTTCTCTCCTCCTTCGAGGTATCGGCAGCCCAGCCCCATTTGGAGCGGCAAGGGATGCGCACATTGGCTTTGTTTGCAGACGGACACGGTGCTGAAGAGTCTGGAGGGAGACGCAGGGCTGTTGGAGGCCTTCAAATCCGTGCTGCCAGCCCTGCCCGCCCCGCTGCTTCCCGGCAGGAGTCTGGACACTCCACCGCCCATCCCACCAGCTCGTCAGCTTCAACAGGACAGCCCGGCCAAAACCCCTCCACCACCGCCGGAGGCCAAGAAGCGCCCCAGGAGAGAAGCCGACAAGAAGGTCCAGGCCTTTTTCCCTGACCTCTTGCCAGACTCAAGTCCTCAAAGGGTGCAATGATTGGCTTCATCAACCTGATCATCAGCCGGAGAGCCCGGCCAAAACCCCTCCACCACCGCCGGAGGCCAAGAAGCGCCCCAGGAGAGAAGCCGACAAGAAGGTCCAGGCCTTTTTCCATTAGCAGGATTGGCTCTTGCCAGACTAAACTCTCGGTGGATGGAATTTGGGTATTTTATACTATAGGTACATTTTGGCTGGCGTACCAAGGACGAGGACGAGTTAGTGTAGGGTGTGTGGGTCAGTACACCTGAGTCAGATTTGGTACCCCAGCCATAATGTACCTATAGTATAAAATATCCGATGGAATGATTGGTCAGGAGGCAGCAAAGTCGGAGCTGAAGCGGCGACGGGCGGAGGAGTCAACGTTGGCGCCGCACAAGCAAGCCAGGCGATCCAAGGCACTCCAACTCCCTTGGCCTAATTCTCCTAATCCGTACTCAGCCCTACCCTGCTCGCAGAGCGAGTCTGGGAAGCCGAGCGAGTCCAAGCGACGCGAGAAGGCTGACGAGAAAGGAGTGCCGAAGGAGCCAGCCCCCATGGAAGCCTCTCCCAAGGACAAGGCCAGGTGGGTGCTCTCCTGGCCACAAATGTGGCTCTTCTAAATAAAACAATCATTCTGGCACAGACAAGAAGAGTGGCTGATTTATTTATAGGAGGTCAGAAATCATTCAACATTCAAACTCCATGATTCTACCAACTATTACTACTAAGTTTCCACAGATATTTAGCTCATCAGTACCGATATTCCATCCAGACCCTGCTGCTTTTCAGTTCATCAGTGCTTGAAATTTAGTTCATGAGGACTCATATTTCCAGCAAATACACCAGACGCTGTTCTTGCAGGTTCATGCCGGAGCTGACGCCGACCCCGGAGGCGAGCCCCGCGGGGACGCCGCTGAAGACGCCGGGCTCGCCCAGCCAGACGCCCTTCCGCACCCCCGACTCCTCCACCCGCTCCTCCGCCGAGCACCGACGCAGTTGGCGGCCCCCTCCTCCTCCTCCTCGGCGCCCTGAAGCCCCCTTGTGCCTCCTCTGCCAGGGCGAGAGGCTGTCGCCCGCCAGCTGCCCCTGGCCTCCGACTCCACCAGCTCCCTCCCACCGCCCACCACCCCCGACCTGCCCCCAGCCTCACCCTCCAGTATCAACCCCTCCTCTGCCCCACTCCAGAGAGAAGGATGGGGGGGTGGAAAGGGTACGCTTTGAGGCGC
Organism: Ptycholaimellus sp. GST1_10; assembly: GCA_030248095.1. Classification (NCBI taxonomy): domain Eukaryota; kingdom Metazoa; phylum Nematoda; class Chromadorea; order Chromadorida; family Chromadoridae; genus Ptycholaimellus; species Ptycholaimellus sp. GST1_10. Next base: position 2,961 of record JASANA010000052.1, read on the forward strand.
TGAGCCGGGGCTGACCATCTTCACGCCGGAGGCCGTGGAGGGGCGGCCGAGGGCGGAGGAGCAGCTCCCACCGCCCTGGGCAGAGGAGGAGCCACTCCAGCTGGACTACGAGGAGGCGGAGCCTGCCCTGGACAGCCTCAACGCCGCCCCCAGCCACCAGGATCAGCCAGAGCCCGCCGACAACCGGCAGGAAGGGGAGCAGAACAGCAGCCGGGAGGAGGGCCTCGTGGAGGCTGCTGGCGGTGAGCAGGCCAACAAGCAGGCGACGCGAGGGAAGGAGAGCAATGCAGAGGAGGAGGCGGGCGGCGGGGAGGCGACCCCGGAGGACTTCCTCACACTGGATCAGTGCACGGGGGAGCAGCCCACTGGAGCCCAGCCCCTGTTTGCCGAGGCCAAGCCCCGCTCCCACCGGCACTACCGCAGTCGGGTTGGCCCCTCCTTCACTCCTTTCTCCAAATCCCCAACCATTGGACTCGGAATGGGACAGATTTTCGACTGTCCCTTCTCCAAGAAGAGCAGAAAGAGCAGATTTAGCCATTCACAACTTGCTGACAGCCCTCTTTTAGTGAATGAGGGGTGTGCCACGGCTGGCTGGGTTTGAGGCTGATCTGGAGGAGGGCGAGCTGAGCGCCTCGGCCGGGCGTCGCGGGGAGGAGGAGCAACGACGTGGTTCACGACGGCCAGACTCTGCTCACGGGCGGCCTGAGCAGGGCCGGAGGGACTCTCGCGAGCGCTCCCGGGACGCCACCCATCGGCGCAGTTCTGGACGGGAAGAGCGTCGTCGTCCACCCTCGGAAGACCATCGTCGTCCACCCTCGGAAGACCATCGTCGTCCGCCCTCAGAAGACCATCGTCGTCCGCCGTCGCCCAGGGAGCGGCGAGAGGGGCGCAGGGAGGCGGAGAGGAGGCGGCAGGAGTCCCGCGAGCCGCATCGAGGGCGGCCGGAGGCGCGGCGGCGAGAGGCGGAGGAGGCGCGGCGGCGGGAGCGGCCGCGCAATGGGGAGTCGAAGGGGGAGGACCTACGCCTTCGCATCGGCCATTCGCGGCACTCCAGGTATTATAACCCTACAAACTCATCCGACCATCTTATTTAGAAGGAAATTAATTAATTAGGCTGCTTATTTTGAGAGAGTGGAAGATGCGCCTCAATTGTTTAGCTGTTGTTGTTCAGCCGCAGTAATTGCAAGAAATTGCCTTGCATTTGCACTGGACACATAAAGGAGGCAAAAGTTTTGTCCATTTGTTGTGCCAGAGAGGTAAGAAAACTTCCCAAGGTTTTTCTCGTACATTGACGAAAATTACAGTTGCTTTTTGAATGTAATAAATACCCAAGTCAAAATTGCGCTGACATTTGAAGGACAGATGACCAGGCCACTTCCAAGGAAAGAGATGCTGAGGAAAGGAGAGGTGAGCAAAAAACAAACCTTCGCCCACAAACCAAAAAGCGGTCATCGGAAGGCAAAGAATTGCAGCAGCGAAGCGACGCTGGGTACTGGAGCGAGTGCGCCAGGAGCAGCCAAAATGATGCTATCCAAACACGTTATGTCCTCCTGTTCCAGCCATAGCTTTTGATTGAGCGCTAGCATTTATGCGCTGATTTACATTTTGTTGTCGTGATTTTTCCCCCGCTTTGGGCCCCGCACCGTTGTCCATACAATTCATTTAGGCTTATGTTTCAGTTGATAAAGTCACTCTTGCTTATTGACATGAAAATTGGGCAGCAACTAAAATTCATTCAATAAGCGACAATAAAAAACAAGGAAAATTGTTCAAAATTTGACTAATGACAAAATCGTAAAAACTCGTCATAAAACTTGACAGAGAAAACATTATTTGACTTTTAAAGGCCATTTTCTTGTAAATCCATCCGACGCATTCATTTCAGATCAAGGATTTGAGCAAGTGCCTTTTTAATGACTTCTATGAGCGATTATGAAAAGTTTTGAGGAGTTTTTTCACTGTTGACGCTGAAATAAACAAGTACTCCAGATTCGTGTTTTTTGGGGTTTGTTTTAGTGCAAAACTGTGCGACGCTTCGTTTCATACTTCTTGGTACTGAAAAGGGACGCTGAAAAAAGGACATTCCTAAAACACCAACTTTACTTTTTCATTTGTTTCATGTACAGGGCATAAAGTGAAGGAATGAGGTCACTGATGATTGACTCAAATTATTAGCTCAATTGAGAGCCGTGGCCAGAAGTGGGCTTAGGTGGAGAGGATGAAAGAGGCTGTTCTGGACGGGATGAGAAGCTGGAGTCGTTCGTTGGGGTCGTCTAAGTTGTCCGCACTGCGACTGCAGTTGGAGCAATGTTGGACAGAGGAGGAGGGAGGAGGGGTAAAACTTGGTCATGTTGCGAGGACGCGTGAGGGGAGTGTTGAAAGCAGTTGTTCGGTTGCTGAGATTCCCGCGAAAGAGGCCGCCATACGTTAAACCTGGTATTGATGAATGTTTTGCTTCCTTTGTTCTGAACTAAACACGCGTAACAGAGTAGAGCACAAGCAACGATAACACTTCAACAACACTTCAAGGGATAGCTTCTGCCAAACGGTTTCGCCATGCTCTATTTTTTACCTCGAGCGAATATTCACAGAAGCTTTCCAATTTGCATAACCCATGCGTCAAGCAACTAACAGCTTTAATGCAACATGCGGAAAACCTAAAGCAACACTGAAGAACATGTGTGGGTTGTTGATATAAATGTCCAATTCCCCCCACCCCATCCCCCCTCGAAGCAATCAACCAACTCTGCCCTGTAACCCCAACGCCCGTTCCTTTCAAGCAACCCAATTTTTTCAAAGTTAAAAAGAAATTTGCTTATTTTGAAATCAAAAATTGAAAATTTTGCTAGCTGGCCCAAATTTATTTTTACGAAATTCATTTGAAATTGGGACATGTATAGTTGAGGACGCGAGTAATGGGTGCAAAAGGTGTGCATAGATGGTTCAGTAGGGCCATTGGACGGGCGACGAATGAGTGGGAGGAGGAGAGAAGGCTGACGCGAGCTGCGGGGAGGAAGCGTGGCAGCGCTGCGAAGCAGAGGGCGATAGAGAGCTCCAGAGCCACCGCTGGATGGGAGGGGCAGGCAGGCGCCGACAGCAGAGAATGAGGTGGGAGGAGGAGAAGAAGAGGCTGATGAGTGCGGGGAGTAGGAAGCGTGGCAGCGCTGCGAAGCAGAGGGCGATGGAGAACTCCAGAGCCACCGCGGATGGGAAGGGGCAGGCAGGCGCCGACAGCAGAGAAAGAGTGGGAGGAGGAGAGAAGGCTGACGTGAGCTGCGGGGAGGAAGCGTGGCAGCGCTGCGAAGCAGAGGGCGGGGCCGCTGGATGGGAGGGCAAGCAGGCGCCGACAGCAGAGAATGAGTGGGAGGAGGAGAGAAGGCTGACGTGAGCTGCGGGGAGGAAGCGTGGCAGCGCTGCGAAGCAGAGGGCGATAGAGAGCTCCAGAGCCACCGCTGGATGGGAGGGCAGGCAGGCGCCGACAGCAGAGAATGAGTGGGAGGAGGAGAGAAGGCTGACGTGAGCTGCGGGGAGGAAGCGTGGCAGCGCTGCGAAGCAGAGGGCGATAGAGAGCTCCAGAGCCACCGCTGGATGGGAGGGCAGGCAGGCGCCGACAGCAGAGAATGAGTGGGAGGAGGAGAGAAGGCTGACGTGAGCTGCGGGGAGGAAGCGTGGCAGCGCTGCGAAGCAGAGGGCGCGCTGGAGGGGAGGGCAAGCAGGCGCCGACAGCAGAGAATGAGTGGGAGGAGGAGAGAAGGCTGACGTGAGCTGCGGGGAGGAAGCGTGGCAGCGCTGCGAAGCAGAGGGCGATGGAGAGCTCCAGAGCCACCGCTGGATGGGAGGGCAGGCAGGCGCCGACAGCAGAGAATGAGTGGGAGGAGGAGAGAAGGCTGACGTGAGCTGCGGGGAGGAAGCGTGGCAGCGCTGCGAAGCAGAGGGCGATGGAGAGCTCCAGAGCCACCGCTGGATGGGAGGGCAGGCAGGCGCCGACAGCAGAGAATGAGTGGGAGGAGGAGAGAAGGCTGACGTGAGCTGCGTGGAGGAAGCGTGGCAGCGCTGCGAAGCAGAGGGCGATAGAGAGCTCCAGAGCCACCGCTGGATGGGAGGGCAGGCAGGCGCCGACAGCAGAGAATGGCCAGCGCTAGGCGGCGGTAGCCTCGGCAGAAGACCGTGTAGATCGGCGCCGTAGTCGCTACATTCAGCAGGACCAGCACATTGGAAGCGTCGTTCAGCAGGAAAGCCATCTCTTGCATCTCCTGCAATCACTATATCCAGCGCCGGGTAAAGGATTTTGTTTCGGGGGCCATTTTTCATCGACTCATCTGCCATACCTTGAGTTTGGCCAAAACTGGCGGGATTGGAAGGCTTTTGAGGAGAAAAAGGGAGGCTCACAGTGTCATTGTAGATGTTCTCGTGGGCGATGGCTTCGATGAGGTTGACGATTGGCAGCAGGGAGTTGGAGATGAGGAAGGTGAGGATGACGACGATCATCATCATGGAGGTGGAGGTTTCCGTGGCATCTGTACTCCGATGGCGCATTGCAGATCGCTGTGTGCGTGCCTGTATCGTTTTCTGCTGAATACTTCGCCTGCGCCAATTCATGGAATTGGGGCACACTCGTAGGATGGTGAGGGCAATGATTGTGTTCATGACGGCGAGGATGATGACGGGGAGAAGAAAATGTGTCCCAATGTACAGCGCTGTATAGTAGAAGAGGTAGTAGAAGCGAGCGTAGCGCAAATACGGCTGAAAAATGCCCAGAGCTAACTTTGAACTAATTGAGGGTGATTTAGAGCAGACCAGTGCCATTGGATATCCGTCGCCTTCGTAGATGACCACGTGGTACTCCCAGAAGCGAACCGCATTGTAGGCCACACTCGCGAACAGCACCACCAGGATCCCCCTCACACCAAAGCGGCTGGATGCGATGGCCTGGTATGCTTGCCGTATTGCTTCACTGACATTTAAATGCTCAAGGACCTATAGAGCACACCTTGAGAGGGTGAACGATGGCATTGTAGCGCTCCACGGTGATGACGACGAGGAGCCAGATGGAGAATGTTTGACAGATCAGCAGCAGAGGATAGACATAGGCCGTCCTGAAAGCCATTGTAGGTCAGCTTCCAGTCACGCGGGAAAAGTGGGCATACGCATAGGCAAAAAGAACGTGAAAGAGGATAGGCTTTGGCGAGCGCAGCAGTCCCGGGATGGCAAAAAACGGAGCCGCTAACATGGCGGTCAAAAGATCCGAAACACTGAGGGCTGCAAAATGGTTGAACCATGAAATATACGGGATGTTAAATGAGCGAAACCGATAAGAAGCTTGGAGATGGCAGAGGTTCGCATGGATGCGTGAGAATAGACGGCAATGGAGAGGCTGTTGGTCAGCATGCCGAGGAGACAAAGTCCGCAGTTGACAATGGAAAGCGCAAACTCGTTCCATTGCACTCGCGTCGTTTCGTTAGCTTCCATTCCCTTCAATTTCTTTTATTTGTCTTCCCTTATTCTCGTCCAAATCATATTTATGCATCTACTACCAGTGAAATCTGCTTCTAAGATAATATTTATATTTTGTTTTGCAAATCGATTTTTTTTGGAGACAAGAGATTCAATTTAGGCTTGCCAATGGTACCAGATGTTTCTTCCACTTTTAAAATAAACAAGGTAATATGGACTTTTGACTTGCCGATGGTGCTAGTTATTTTATGATTCATCCTAATTAATTTGCAATTTTTCACAGTGTTCAAATTACTCTACATTATCAAAGTATGGGGGAAAAGCAGTTCAAAGGAAACCTGAAATGATTTGTTTTCCTCCTCCATGTGCAAAATAATTTTACTTCTGTCTACACTGTCAACTTTGGTAAGAAAAGGGTGGGTGGAATCTGATTAAAAGAGAATGAAGAGGTCCTCAGAAAAGAGAAAGGCTTAGCCAATCCTCTTGCATTTCTAGGCACTTGGTGCTAATTTAACTGATGCCCCCAGCACCGATGACGACCTATTACGGCACCAATTAGTTTATTTACAATTCAATTTAAATTTTTGAATTTTTGAATTCAAGCTTCTCGACGTTTGATGTGGAATTTTGACGAAATCCATGTCACTGCCACTTAAAACCTTGCTTTTTTGAAACGCGCTATATGTGAAAAAAGGACAGAGAAGGACATCAAAAAGGACATCCCTCTTCATGCAAAGCCCTTGATTGGACATCGCTAAATGAATACTATTGGGGCCGTGCGAGCGGAGCGGAAGTAGAGCTAAGAGAAAATCAGTGAATTGGAAATTCACCATTTAAGCAATTTATCATATTATGAGTTGCTTCTTTCTATAGCGTTTTAGAACGTGATAACAAAATGCAGCTAGTATACCAAGGCATAGAAGTAAATGGGTTTTCTTTTAGCACGAGGGCATGCCATTTTCAGGCCACATTGACTTGCAATCTGAATCAAATTAACGGCGCTCTTATAATGTTCCGTACGGTTAACTGTGAACATTTATTTCACCAGCCATCAATAAGCTAGAGAACTGAGATGTAGTAAGGAAGTAGTTCAAACATGTCTTAACTTTGCGGCTCAATTCATTTGGAAAAACTAGAAATATAAATATTAAGTAAGGTCACCCAAAAATTAATGCAACACGACAGAGCAACTTATTATTCCTGAGTTTGAGGCTTGTTGAGTTTTTCGCTATAGTTTTATTTCCATAGTGATTATGCATTTTGACAAAATGAACATTTACCGAGGACGCTGTCTGGTGGCGCTAAAAACGCACAGGAGTTAGCTTAACACAATTCATTGATTAATAGACTAGCTTTTGTAGCTAGCTTAAGCAATAACAGCTTATCAAAAAACCTCAGTTGAAAAAACTTCGAAAATGATGCGAATGGATGGAAGTTGAGCGAATGACTGGGAATCGAAAAAGAGTAGGCACGGACTAAGGGCAAACTTTAATTCTATCGCTTTGTTGCATATCTCGAATCACATGAGGTGGTAAAAATTATGAAAATTTTTTTCATTAATTTGGACTAATTATTTGACTAGAGGTACTTTGATGGTCTGTCCCCATAAAAAAGGCCATTTGGTGAGGGTGGCTAAGTTTGAATTGTGCCTTTAATAAAAGTTGATACAACGTTGTGGTTTGTTTTGTCTCCAAAATGAGCAAAATGTCTTATAATTGTGTTTCATGCAGTGTTTTAATTATGCCAGCAATTGCTGGGTGTTTCAGTTCACAGCCTGAAGGTCCCATGTTAAGAGACAGTTTGCGAGAGGATTAAGAGGCCTTGTAGAAGGGGTATTCCACTTAGCAAAAATCGAAGGTTCGAGTTGGGAATCGTGATTAGGCCATGGTATTGGTCCATTTTAGTTGGATCTCAGCCCAACAAACCCTGGCCCAAAATATGCTTAATTGCTGAGAAATGACCATTTTTCTAACACCTACTTTTTTGACCTTTGGATGACCTAAAAATCGATTTTTAGGCAATTTCAACCAACATTTTTTGACCAACCTATATATTTACAGTATGCAATCATACAATTTCGAAAACTAAAATTTCATGGTGACAATAGAGTTTGCCTGCAAAAGAAAAATTTTTTTTTAATTGATTTTTCAAAAAATCGATATTTCGCATTTTGCATTTTTGGCACAAAAAAAAACTGATTGCTAAAAAATGATTCAAAAAATTCAAGGCTAAGACCTAGCCTATCTTTTTATTCACATTCTTGCCGTCATTTTGGTATATAAAACTTTGCTGTTGGCGATGTGGAGACTCGGAAAATTTTTTTGATTTTGAAAATTTGAACTTCAATCTTAGCCCTATGTTATAGCATAGCAAAAAATGGCCAAAAAATTTTTGTTCTCAAATTTTGAATTTTTCGGCATGCATATGATTCATTTACGACCCCTCCACCCCTCGCTGTATCATTCGCTCTTCCCCAGAATTTGTTTGAATCATCTCCAAAACAGAAATGCCCATTTTCCTATGTTATAGCATAGGCAAATGTTAAATGCATAGGAAGAAAAAATGGGCATTTCTGTTTGAGATGATTCAAACAAATTCTGGGGAAAACAAATGATACAGCGAGGTGGAGGGGGCCGTAACTGAAAAAACATATCATGCCGAAAAAATTCAAAATTTGAGAACAAAAATTTTTTGGCCATTTTTTGCCTATGTTATAACATAGGGCTAAGATTGAAGTTCACATTTTCAATCAAAAAATTTTCCGAGTCTCACATCGCCAACAGCAAAGTTTTATATACCAAAATGACGGCAAGAGTGTGAATAAAAAAGATAGGCTAGGTCTTAGCCTTGAATTTTTTGATCATTCTTAGTAATCAGTTTTTGTGTGCCAAAAATTGCAAAATGCGAAAATCGATTTTTTGAAAAATCAATTGAAAAAATTTTTCTTTTTTGTGGCAAGACCATTGTCACCATGAAATTTGTTTTAGTTTTGCGGTTCGATTGATATATAATAATCTGGGGTTGGTCAAAAAATGTTGGTTGAAATTGCTCAAAAATCGATTTTTAGGTCATCCAAAGGTCAAAAAAGTAGGTGTTAGAAAAATGGTCATTTCTCAGCAATTAAGCAATATTTTGGGCCAGGGTTTGTTGGGCTGAGATCAGAACTAAATGGACCAATACCATGGCCTAATCACGATTCCCAACTCGAACCTTCGATTTTTGCTAAGTGGAATACCCCCTCTGAATCCTCTCGCAAACCGCCTCTTAAGAATGTATGCCATTTGAAACAGCTTTCCAATTTCATTTCTGCTCAATAAAGAAAACATGAATGAATTTCCATGCAGGAAAAAACCATACAGCTAGACAAATATAGATCAAAAGATATTTTATGAACCAAAAATGACAACTTGAGACAAAAAGTAAACTAAGCATAAAAAACTAAGCCTAAAAGTTTGTAGAAGCATCCCAAAACCTAAAACTTTTAAAACTTGAAAACTTAAAACTTGCCTTCAGTCAGGGAAGCAGACGGCCAAGTGCCTCAAACGCGCGCTCTCCTTTAGCTCCTGCGAAGAACAGGGGTTGGGGGCGGGGCAGTAGGCAGGGGTGCTGAGAGTCCTGAAGAGCCTAGGGTGGAGCAAGTTGCATGGGCTGGCCGCGTCTGGTCTGGCAGGTGAAAGGCATCTGGCTTCCGCCCCTCATCCTCACCTCCTTCATCTACTACGACACCAGTTCACCTTTCTCATTTTTCTTGCCTCCCAGCTTCTCCCCCCTCCAAGGCGAGTGTGGAGGGTGCTGCAGAGAAGGTGCAAGCTTGGCGCGAGCGTGAGGCCCTGCGGCATCGCTACGAGGAGGAGGCCATCCCCCACATTCAGGCCAAGCGATCGGACATTCTGCCCAGCACCCGCCGTCCTCTACCTGAGGTTGGGGCCAAGTAGGGACTGTATAGGACTGGAGAATGAGGGGTGGAGTGTGTTGGAGGCCTAGAGAGAGAAAGGATGGGCACCTTCCGTGTGATGCCGTTCCTGCGCAGCGGCTTCCAGCGCAACCGCTCCTACATCGCCTTCCTCGTCGGCATGAGCTGGATTAGTGAGTCCTTTTATGCAAGCTTTACAGGGAGACTCAAAAGTAGGAAAAAGGAGGTTTGTCCTCCAATTTGTAAAACTAATTTTCTGAGACTTTTAGTAGACTGTGAGCGTTCAAAACTCATAACTCGATGTTAGGGAATATTTTAAAGTTTTGAAAATTTCAAAATTCATTAATTACCATCCTTCGGCTGTTCTCAACCGATGTTTGTGATTTGGCCAACATTCGAATATCGTAACTATCTCTTTTCTTTCTCTCAGGACTGATTTATGCTTAGGTTTCTGCAATTGATATGAAGCCTAAAAAGATCCTGGCAAAGAGAGCTGTTGACTTGGTCAGGCTGGAACGGCCTGAAGTACCATCTGGAGCAGTACACGCATTTCAAGGGCCAGTCGGAGCTCTTTCGGGAGCACAACGAGAAGATACGCCGCCTCCATGGCCCCAACGTTGATACCTGGTACCACTAGAGATAGAGCTATTACTATGCCCCTCTCCATTGGCTGCACTATTCTTGCTGCTCCCATATTTTCTCCTCCCTAGTTCTTGTGGCCTTTGCTTTTCAGTCCTAGACTTAGTCGAATGACGCGTCTCTCATTGCTCAGTCATGCCGCTGATTCGCAGCCCCATACGCCACACAAAAGCAAGACCAGCCTTATTCAGAACACCGAACGGGAAGGCATATAGGCAAAAAAAGGAATGGCCAACTTGCGCGGATTCGCTATTCTCCTTCTCCTAGCCTCTGGTCACATTTTCACCTCCAAGCCAACAATAATCCCTCTCTTTTCCTCTATGAGTATATTCTAAGAGTCTAAGAATCTGAAAAGATACTTTAACTTCCATCATCTGTGGATGAGCATGACAGCATCATCCTTGGATGCCCATGACAGCCCCAGAAGGAGCAAGCTAGGAGCTGTAGGTGAAGCATGCCTCTGCCGAGTGTACATGCGGGGTCGGCAAGGCCAGGGAGAGCAGCTGCAGCGCCGCCTGCTTCGCCAATGCCTGCAGCACTGTGCCCAGTCAGCTGGCTCCCCCTACTGCTTCTACAGCCGGCTGGAGGAGTTCCGCGTTCGGCCCTTGCTCAGAAGCAGCTGGGTAGGAGAAGGGGCAGAGTGAGAGCAGGTGTCCTTTCGGTCGAGGAGGTCGGAGCGAGGGTTGCAATCGGCCAGCGGCAAACAGCTCGTCATCGAAGGCTGCGACGCACTCATCGGCAACGCCTGCGATGCCCATGTTCCCTTTAGCAACCTCCTGCACCATTCCTCATCCAATGCTGCCTGCCCCTTTCAATGGATTTTATTCCGAACTGAAACAAAAGGTGAAGCGGGTGAGGATACTCTGTCTCCTTGCTTGAAAGGAGAGGAGACATAGTATCCTCACCCCCTTCACCTTGTTTTTCGGTTCATATTAAAATCCATTCTCTAAATTCGCCAGCCTTCCAGCATTTCTTTTAGGCTATAGACAGAGAATGGCGAAGGGAGTGGGAATTGTGAGAGAGAGTGAATTGTGAGAAGCGGGAGGAGGGCCAGGACTACTACTGCACAAGGAAGGAGGACTGGGCGGCCAGGCTGGGCACTGGGGAGTCCTGGACTGCAGCAGTGAACACGAGGCACTGCTGCCGGGGCGACAACTGCCGCACCTTCGACCGCTGCTACTGACATTCTATTCTCCTTCCTTCAGCCTTTTGTAGTTCGGAATTTTAATTGTTTGCGCAAGGTGATTTAGACGGTCGTTGAAGCAAGGACGAATGCTGAATGGTTTCTCATGTGGTGAAAACTAATAACTTCAATCTATAGTTGATACGAAATGGATCATAAATTGATGAGGCTTTTTGTCTGTGATTGAAGGGATGCAGTTATTTCTTCCATAGTGCGGGGTTATCATTGTGGATGATAACGTCTAGGACATGGGAGAATGCAACTATTTCAGCGACATAGTTTAGTGGCATGCACGGTGATTGAAATTGCAATCACTAGTAAAGAGCAGAGTGGAGTCCCAAAGCATGGAAAGGAAGAAAGGTCATTTGGCCCGGCGGAATTCCAGACGTAGTGTGCAGCCGAACATTGCCAGTCTGGGCAAAATCCACAGCTGTGCAGAGAGGGGCACTCAATCTGTCCTTCCCTCAGAAAGCAGAACTAGAACCTTAGGCGAGTGAAAGTGCGCCTCTGCTAGATATGTTCATCCTCATCGCTCAGCGAGCAGATAAATATGCCAATGAAATCAAGCAAAAGAGCAGACTAGAAGTGGAACGGGAGGAAGCGGAGATAGAAAGCGATGACAGAGAAAGCTTTGAAATGACTGGGGCCCCAAAAGTCAGCTGGCCCAGAAGCAGGACAGGCCAGTGGAGGGATTGAGCAATGACCGGGGGGCTTTCTCAAATGGATGGGAAAAGGGAGTGGACGAATGATAGAGAAGCTTTGGAAGTGAGATTCGCTGGACAATATGTGCAAGCTCATCAACCTTTGGACTCAAAGCGGGCTGAGAATAGCTTCAGCAACAGGAGACTGCTCTAATCTTCTTCTAAAGCTCCTAATGCTTTCAGAAAAATACTTTGGACGGATAAGAAGTGTTCAGGTAGCGGAGTAGAGCCGGAATTTGGAAGGAGAGGGGGGGGCTGATGAAGCTGGCTGGGAAAGAGGCAGGGGGCAGTAAGGCGAATGGGAGGGGGAGGGGTGGAGAAGTAGCAGTATTTGGGGGGCTGGATAAGTATGAGCTAGGCGTAGGCGGGCTGGATGCCGCGACTGCGCTCGTAGTCCGCCCAACGGGCGTCGTCGGACTCGTGGGTGAGGTAGCGGGAGGCGAGCTCCTTTTCCAGACAGCGCAGGTCGCTCCACATCTCGTACTTCTGCAGCCCTCTCTTCGCTTGCTCACAGACAGATCCTTGCTGGGCCCAGAAGGCGATTCAAAAAAAAAAAAAAAAAAAAAAAAAAAAAAAAAAAAAAAAAAAAAAAAAAAAAAAAAAAAAAAAAATATTAGCAATCCCATGGGCCAGGGCAAGGGATTGTTTTAGTACAACATTGCTGTCCCCTGCCCTGTCCCATGGGATTGTTAGTATTAGCATAGCCCTCAGAAGGGAACCTGTCTAATATTAGCAATCCCATGGGCCAGGGCAAGGATTGTTTTACTAGAACATTACTGTCCCCTGCCCTGTCCCATGGGATTGTTAGTATTAGCATAGCCCTCAGAAGGGGAACACAAAAGAAACAGAGAAACAAACCCCCGAACAACAACCAAACAACACCCCAAAACACGAACGCACAAAACAACCCCCCCAAAGCAAAGAACCCCCAAAAAAACCCCCCCCCCAAAACCGAAAACAAAAAACCAAAAAAACCCCAAAAAAGAAAAACCAAAAACAAACCCAAGGCAGCTCAGAAGCTGGAACCTGGAGCCAGATGTGAGCCATGGCCTTGTGCACGGTGAGGCGCTTGCTCATCTTCACCTGGAGCAGGCCGTTGATGAAGTCGATGGCTGCAAGTGATGGCTGGATTGCAGGAGAGAGACAGGGGTATAGAGAAGGAGGGAACCTTCAGAGGAGATCTCGCGCCAGGGATTGGGCGGGTACATGAACTCCGCGTTCTGGATCTGATCATTGATGTCCTCGTCCTCGTTGAAGGGGAACGTTCCCGACAGCGACACATAGACGATCACACCCACACTGCAACCGCCTCTGTTTCAACCTCCCATTCCCCCCGCCCCTCCAAGAGGCCCCTCACCTCCACATGTCCAGGGAGCGATTGAATCCCTTGTTGCGCAGCACCTCGGGGGCTGCAGAGGAATGGGTGATGTCATAGATAAGAAATGGAATTGTTTGGGAAAACCCAGATAGGCCGGCGTCCCGACCACAGAGCGGCGAAAGCTTCGCTCGCCGATGATCCTTGCGAAGCCGAAATCGCAGAGCTTCACCTGGCAAGCCTCCTTCTTGGGGCAGGTTAGACCAGCAGAGGATTGGGTTTGTGTGCCTGGGGCAGGTCGGAGTCGGAGACGAGGAGGATGTTCTCCGGCTTGAGGTCGCAGTGGACGATGTTCTGGGCGTGGAGGTAGTGTAGGCTGCAGCAGATCTGGTAGACGAGGAAGGTGGTGATGCGCTCGGAGAGGCGGCCCTTCTCCGAGGACAGGATCATCTCCAGCATGTCCCCCTTCAGCTTCTCCATCACCACGAATATGCGCTCCCCAGTCTCCAGCATCTGCTCGAAGCCCACCACGCCCGGGTGGGACACTTTCTGCCAATGCACCAGGCCTCAGTAGTGGCTGAGGGAAGGGGGGAGGGAAGGCAGGCGCGGAGCTAGCCCTGGCCATTTTAGGCGAACGCCCCCCCCCAAAATGTTTAAAAAAAGTTCATTTTAGGCAAAACAGCCTTAAAAATTTTGCGCTCCGCGCAAAAAAGGCAATTTTTTCTAAATTTGTCAGAATTTGGAAATTTTGCCCCCCCACCCCCGAACCAAAATCCTAGCTCTGCCCCTGATGGGTACCGAATGAGGGTACCTGGAGTATCTCCACCTCCACGCGGAGGGCGGCCTCCTTGTTGGAGGGGAACTTGAGCTTGTCGATGACCTTGACGGCCACCTCGCGGCCGGACTTCCGGTGGATGCCGCCGTAGACGGTGCCGAACTGGCCGCTGCCCAGGATCTCGTCCGCGAAGATCTGGTAGACCCCGCTGAACTCCGCCTCCGTCTGTATGCGACTGCCCAGCTGGCCCGTCTCCCCCGGCAAAGGCACTGCAGCCAGCCCATACACCATCACACACCCCTCACCGGAAAAGTAAACCTGATGGGGCCATTCAAATATCAATAATCCTATGGGACGGAACAGGGGGCTGGTTTACCGTCACCTGTCCAGTCCCATAGGATTGTTGATATTTGAACTGCCCTCAGCATGGCGAATATCAATAATCCTATGCGACAGGACAGGGGATGGGACATCCAGAAACATGACTGTCACCTGTCCTGTCCCATAGGATTGTAGATATTTGAATGGCCACCCAAGGAGTCGCGTACCCTTGAGCTGGGACATGGGGAGGGGTGAGGCCTGGTGGGAGCCGGTGGAGCTCTGCGGGGTGACGGGCATGAGGGCCTGGCGAATGGCCGACTGCCACTCCTCCGACAGGCCAAGCAGACTGCCGCCTGCCCCGCCCTCCACTGCCGCCGACGCGTAGTAGGTCCCCGCTGCCGAGCAGATCTGCAAGCCCAGCCTCAGCCAGCCTTTAAAAGGAGGCAAAAGCGGGGCAGAGAGACCTGGAAGTAGTGGGTGAGTTGAGGGGAGAGTTGGCTGTGCTGCGGCGTCGCATCCTCGGCTGTCTTGGGGCTGGGTCGCATCTCCAGGATGTCGGAGAGTGGCAGCTCCTCAAATCACCCCTCTTCCTCTATGCAACTGCCCAATCTATAGCTGTGGGGGCAGAAACTCGGTGATAGCGGCTGGAGTTGTCGTCCTGGTACATGACGATGGACTTAGTGTCCAGGCGCCAGTAGTGCTTCTTGCGCTGAAAGCAGCCCGTGAGCTGAGGGGGGAAAGATGATGGGGGAGATGAAGGAGGAGGACCATGGAGTTCTTGTTGGTGTAGTGTACGACCCAGCCTTCCTTGAGGATCTTCTTGCCGGGCCGTTTGGTCTGCTTCTTGGACATGACGATGCGCATGAGGGGGATGTTGGCGCTCTCCCCCAGCCCCTCCTCCCCCTCTGCGTAGAAGGCGCTGCTGTCCTCTTCCCCTTCAATCATTCTCCTCCTCTTCCCCCCATTTCTCTTCAGCTTGCTTTTGCCCCTTGCCCTGCCCTCTATGGGTGAGAGAAAGGCAGCCAAACCTTGGCGACCCATGCAGGGCGCGGAGGGCATGGCCCGAGCAGCGATGAGGCTGGGCTGATCCCCGCCCTCCTCCGCCTCCAGCTCCCCCGCCTCCAGGTTGAGGCTGTTCATGCTCAGCGTGTCCACGGAGGAGCCCATGCCGCTTTCCAGGGCATCTCACAATTGGAGGGGGTTGGTGGAGAGGAGGGGGAGGGGATGGAGGAGGGAACCGGGGCCGAGGAAAAAGGAGGGGCTCTGGGTCATGGGGCCGCCCGGGCACTCCTTGGCCACCTCCGGCGAGCACTTCTTGTGACAGTTGTACTTGCAGTCTGACAACATTTTCTTGCCTAGCCCTCTTTTCCTGCCCCCCAAAGCAAGTATAAGTTGGTGTCTTGTTAATTCTCAGGATATGTTAGTTTTATCATTTCTTTCCTTCTCGATGCTTATACTTGCTTTTGGGCGGAAGTTCCCTCCCTCAAAAGCAAGTATAGGCAACGAGAAGGAAAGAAGTGATAAAACTCACATATCCTGAGAATTAACAAGCAACCAACTAATACCTCGTATCCTCATACTTGGTATCAGGCCTGAACATAAAGGGGAACCGCGGCACTGGAGGCCTTGCCGGATGAGCCCCCTGAGCAGCTTCTTGCAGTGCTGGCAGACCGTGGGCCGAGTGTAGGTGTGCACCTTCAGTGTAACCTCATATACTGCTCATCAAAGATGGCTGGTTTGAAAAGGGGAAAGAGAGAAGGCTATACCTGGAAAGTGTGCGGGACCTTGACGCGGGTGGCGTCGGCCACCTCCATCCACAGGGGCCGCCCACTCCAGCTGGCCGCCCTGTCCTTCCGCGGCATGGGGGCCAAGAACTGCAACAGACACCCTGGCTTTGCTTGGCTCCAAGCATTCCAGGTCTTGGACGCATCCACTGGTCCTACTTCAAGCAATGGTGATAGGCGATGCTCACTCAGAGGCTGTTCGATTGACCTAACAGGCAATGGACCTAACGAGCAAGGCGAAAGTGGCTGGGTCCTAATAGCTGGAGAGCCGTGCTGCAAAACTATGGCCTAGATTTCATGCACTGCTTATAGCGGCTGTTCTAAACTTCAACTAGGGCCATCTTTTCAGATTGCCCCATAATTCTTGAGGGCGGATTGACAAGAGTGCGGCTGAGTTTCGACTCTCACAAGTGTCTGGTGAAACGATGGTGCACATGAGGCGTGCACATTTGTTCGGCAAGGGATGAGGGGAAGGGAAAGCCCTGGCCAAAAATTCCAGAAAAGAGTCCTGGCTACAGACTGCAAAAAAGCTTACGTTGCCCGCTTCGTCGGCTAGGATTGGAATCTGGGATGCAGAAGAGGCTTCGTTTCTTTTGCTCGGACGAGTTTAGCGCCCATATTTAGAAGTGGGGAAAAAGGAGCCAACCCCAGAAGCAGCCCCATCGGCTTCCTCCTGTGTGACCATGATGTCGGGCGCCGGTGGGGCCACAGCGGCACTGCTCAACCCTGCTTTCCCTGCCAATTGTTCAATTATTCTTTCTCCCAATTTCCAGGCCCATTTCAGCTCCAGCCTGAGTCCCGGCCTTTTGTTTCTGGATGCGGTGGGATTTTATGCTGAAACCAGCTGTGAAAGGCCGTGAAAAAACCCGGCTTAGCCATAGGCTATCTGACGCAAATCACAAAGTGTCCGTGGTCTTGGCGGCCCCGGCAAGTGATGGCAGGAGGATAGATTGAGAAAAAGTAGGCCCACGGAAGGATTCGAATCTCTGTCTCCTTCTTACAAGTCGCTATTCTAGAACGAATCCTTCCGTGGGCCTAATTTTTCTCAATTTATCCTCACCCCCTCACTTGCCGGGGCTGCCAAAACGCAGCACGGACACCAACTGGTGCCTGTGAGCAATAGCATGAAGTCTGATGCCAGTATATGAAGCCGGGCACTAAAAAGCAAGCATCTTTTTCAATCAACTATAACTCAAGATGTACCAAATATTTAGTTCATCTTGAGTTATAGTTGATTGAAAAGGATGCCTGTTTTTTAGTGCCCAGCTCCGTATATATCCTCAAAAGAGAACCGGCAGTGGGAGTGGGAGGGGAGGCGACGGCTGGCGGGGGCGGCTGGCCCGTGGAGGTCCTCCTGGCCGCTGCAGCCTGTCCTCCACTGGAGGCCCTGGGCGCCAGCGGGGCCTTCACCACCTCCGCAGCGCCGGACAGCAGGCGCGCCAGACTCCCGCCAGCTCCGCCCGCCAGTCCTGCCAAATGCCCAGCTGCTCCCTTTGGATGCCTTCCCTTTTGCTTGAAACCCACGACCCCTTGCCCTGCATGCCCAAGTAAGTTGACAGGCACACGGCGCGAACTGCTGTAGATATATGCGTGAGTCTTTGCACAAAGGCTGTGGGGGGTTGGTGGGGGCACTGAGCGGCCTTGGGTACAGATGGACTAGGCAGGACGGCACCGACGACGGCACCCGGCAACGAGGCAAAAGGGGAGGGGACTACCGGCTGACGAATTGGCCTCCACCTCCTCGCCTGACACTCCCATCTCTCTCTCAGCCACCATTCCAACGCCTAGCCACCAGGGGATGGAGGCTGAAGCTAAGGTGTGGAAGAGGAGGGGGGAAATGAGGAGACAGGAAGTGGGATAGTAGGAGAAGAAGGAGAAGTGGAGGCCTAGGAGCAGTGGGGGCGTACCGATGGAGGATCTGGGCGAGAGGGGTATGGCGGAGGGGCGTCGCTGTCGCGCGCCCGAGCAGTTGTTGGGCACTTTGGAAGCGCAGCGCTTGTGATAGTTCAGGCCGCAGCCTGCAAACATCAGTCTGCAGCTATCCTACCCTTTCTGGTTGATTACAATTTAGAATTTTACAATTTACAATTTACCTATTACAATTTAGGTTAATTGTCCAGGTAAACTATTATCAATTTATATTTAAAACTGATATCAAACTTTGAGGCATTGCAGGCCTAACTTTATTTCTTCTCACACACCAGCTAAGCAGTATCAATTAGGCATAGTTTTTATATTTTTTGTCAAAAAAATGCAATTTAGCTTCATTTTCCGAGTGAACTATTTTCTATTTATATTTCAAACTGATAAAAAATTTTATCAGTTTGAAATATAAATTGAAAAAAATTCACCCGTGAAATTCACCCAAAAATTCACTTGGAAGGCGGGGATTGATAGGGAGGGAGAACCCTGGCATTTGAGGCCCTGTTTGACCAGGCCGAAGAGCATCTCCCCGCAGAAGTCGCAGAAGGTGGGCCCGCGGTAGGAGTGGACGAAGAGGGTATGCGGGTGCACCACCACTCGCTCGTTGTGCGGCGTGGCTGCAATCCCCTCCCCCTCTTCACTCCGCCACCAGACCAGACCAACCCCTTTTTGCCGCAACTATGGGGGCAAAGAAGCCAGACGCAATTATGCCCCCAAAGCTCCTCTTACACCTCTTACACCTCTTACACCTCTCTTTTCACCAACAAAGGCCATTCTTTAGGGCATATGCTTCCTCTGTTCCCTCTCAGTTGCCGTATTCAGCTTCCTTTGATTGCTCGTGAGAGCCAGAGCGACGACTAAAAGGCCAGGGCTGAACCTCGCAGGCGTCCATTCTGGCGGATGCAGTCCAGCTGGATGTCGAAGGAGCGCGCGATGGGGCGGAAGGAGTTGCGGAGAGGCTGGCCCACATCCTCTGACCGCCGAGAGTGGGTCAGTCGACGAAATGCTTGCATCCTCTAGCCGCCCACGCCCCTTTTTGTACAGTAGTAGAAAAGAGGGAGCGCCCAAGCTTCAGCCTATATAGCCTAATATTCAAGCGTTTTGGACAAAAATGAGGTTGCTGCATTTCTGTAGCGAATGGGTCGAGAAAAAGGGCAAAGCCAGAATGACGTCATACGAAAGCCAAAGCCAGAATGAAGCCTCCAGTGATCCAGCTCAGCTCATTTCATCATTCTTAGCTCTTCTCTACTCAGCTTCGTCTCATCCCAAAATGATTCTCACGCATGGTTTTTGGCCAAGGCCTCGACCAGGCTCGATTGGCCCATAATCTTCGTTTCGCATAAGTATAGTTAGGTGAAATTCAGCTAGTGGGTCAATGTAATTACTCCTCCACAAAGCTTGTCATATTTAAAACTCCAAGGATAGTTTCATATAGAGAGCTAAAAACCAGATATTAACAAAAACAAAATATGGTTTAAAAAAGCTTCTAGTTTTGGCACAACAAATGATTGAAGGCTGAACAACAAACTCTCGATCTGAGACTGTAGACCATCTTTTGCATCTTAGAACATACACTTGAAATGTTCACATGGTTGCGTGCTTTAGCTGAAACTAACGAAACCCTATCGGAGTCAAGGCTGGAGCGGAATCTCCCTATCACCCCACAATTTTTAGGCATCTCAAACTACACCCTGCGCAGTTTGTAATCGCTTTTGCCGCTTCGAATGCAATAGAGGTGCAGCATAGCCTAGGTGGTGCTGCGGGAAAAGGTGGGGGAGAGAAAACTCTGGCAATGGAGCTAGGGAGCGATTGGCGTGAGCTAATGAGGGGAGAGGAGACGAG
>JASANA010000053.1:0-83612 GCA_030248095.1 Ptycholaimellus sp. GST1_10
GCAGCCGTTGCGGCAGAGAATGAGAAGGCGATACTCCACGTCATAGAGGCCGGAGGTGTGTAGAAAGACAGGAGGGGAAGGGAGGCTGAGATGGCGCAGCACTGTCAGAGCCTCCCCGTCCACCACATACACTCCACCTGCACACACCCTGTCCTCCTCTGTCTCCAAGCTTCTGGGACAGCAGACAGGTCAACCGCTTTCACAGCCCAGGACGAGGCAATCGATGGCGTTGCTGTCGATGGAGGACTTTTTCAGGGTCTCCATACAGGTGATCGTCGTCGGCTTCTTCAGCTCTTCCCGCGTGTAGTTCTTCACAAACTCCCGCTTCTCCTCCACCGAGCGCAAGGCCAGGAATTTCTGCCGTCACATATCAATTTCTAGACGAAAGCTTGCTGGTGCGCTTGCTCCGTTGTCACCTGAGATCGTGGTGTGAGTGCTGCCAAGGTGATTTGCTGACTTAGGCTTTCCAAGAACTCGGCCACTGTGGTCAAATCCAACTGCTCCGTTCGTACTTGGTCCCAGATCTCAACCATCACTTAAGAGATTGAAGGCCATTGAAGGCCATTTAGAAGAAGGAGACCTCTTTCTCTGCCTCTGAGATGGGCAAGCTGGGGACGTTGAATTTGTAGTAGGGCTTAAGGTTCTTGTAGATGTAGACGGAGGGGCCAGAGGCAACTCCAATCACTGGCACTTTAGGAGCTTCTTGGTCCTCAAATGAGAGCCTGGTGAAGCTGGGACAGTGGAGAGGGGCAGGGAGGGACCATGAAAAAGGTGAGCACTGCAGTGGGCAGATCAACGAGGGCGTTCTCCTTGAACAACGTCACTCCCTTGTATACCTTGAGCATCATCTTGGACTTACCCGTCCCCAGGTCCGCAATCTACTAGGTCAGTCATGTGTAGAGCGCATTGAGGCGTTGGGGGCAATAGACCACAAGCTTGTGGTCGCCGTCGCCGTTGAGGTCGGCTAGGGTGATGGAGGAGGAGAAGGCGTAGATCTGGGCCAGGGGATCGCTGAAGGCTTCCAACCATTTCTTCCCTTCTCGCTTTTCTCCCATCGCTTCTCCGCTATTGTTGCTCATTCTTACTCCCACGTAACGCCTCACTTTACGCCTCTGCAGCTGAGAAATGCGGGTTGGTCTGTAGAGGAGGAGCTGTGCCCTGCCCTTGTTGCCTTGGAAACCGTGCTTTCATCTACTATACATATCATGCCTGTCATGTTTTCACCGCTGGTCTTTCAATTTACCAAAACAAGGACAAACATGGACAGCCACACAAATGAACAGTTAATATTTCAATTAAAAGTCACATTCGTCGCGATCGGTCGCTTGCTCATTTTGATGGGTTAAATTGGCCAGACTGGTTTCAGGGGACATTTTTGAACTCGAAGGTTGGCTTCAGGATTTTTGACATTTCATCGTTGCTTAGCAGTGTTAATATACCTCGAATGGGTTAATTGCGAGTTTGTTGGTGCATGATTTAAGTTTGCCTACCGTCATTATAATTCCGTTCTTTGGCGTAGGTTCCCGTTTCTGAAAGATAATTTGTCCAGGTCCAGGTTTTGCAGTCCAGAATGGCGGCCTGTGAATGTTAAGGGTGCGGGCGTGTGAGGAAGTCAAAGACAGGCAGCCCAACTTTTCCACCAACCACCAACAGCTTTTGGTCTGGAAGCTCCAGCAGGAAAGGTCGATAGATGTGTCCTTGCAAAGGGCGAGGAATATGCACTATTTTTCGAAAATCGTTTTTGTAGCTTAACACCTCTTCAAAATCATTTTTTACAGTCAACTTCTTTATAAAACAGTTAACCATTTAAAAAATATTCTAGTACCGCTTTTGATTTCAAAAATTTCTTACTCTGGCTTGTAAACATGTAGCAGTCAAAACTAAAATAAAATAAAAAAATCTTTTTTGAAAATGTTTCAAAATTTTGTATGCTTGAAGCGGCCAAAAAGTTATTAAATCCAAAAAAGAGTTTTCCAAATACGTCCCAATTCGGCTTTTCGTTTTGAGACGAGACGTTGCTAATTCTTAAAAAATAATTAAAATTCAATTCTATGCATTCACGCTTGAGCATATGCACTCACACTCAATTTCATGCAATAATTTTGACACCTAGACTTCTCTTAAAATTTCCTTGAAAAAGTTTTGTCCAAATAATGTTGACTGATTTAAATATAGAAAATTGCGTCAATAAGCAATAGCAGGCGAAAGAAGGACCAAGATAAGTAGCGGGTAAGAAAGTGGGCCCATCTGCTCCAATGCCTTCAGCCACTTCACCGCCAACGATGAAAACAGCGTCTAAGCCTCGGTGCCAGAGCAGCTCAGCACCTCGGCGTGCAGGCCCAGGTGCTAGCTCGCTCAGAATATTAACATAAGCATAAGTCTTATCTTGGTCGTACAACTTATGCTGCACCTGCAGGAAGGCACCATTTATATTCACCCTTTATCCGCTGAACATCAGCCGGCATATGATGCGCAATGGATGATATATATATTTTTTGGATATTAACCATCGACAAAAATGAAATCTAATTGAAAAAAACCTAAAAAATCTAATGGAAGTCAGGTACATTCGAGCAAAGCATATTTGAACTCAAAAAAGCTTATGTAATGCAAAGTTTGAAAGAAAGCCAACATCACTCATGTATACACTTTCGTCATTTTTCGGATATTTAAAAGGCCGTGGTATTTCAGAATTCCAATTCTTACTTCCCCCCTCGCCCATTAAAAGAATGCCTGCAAATTCTACTTCATTTCAAATTTTAAATGCATGTCAGTCAATAAACTAGACAATTTTGAAAATTGTGAATGGTTTATGCAGTTGGCAAAAGTTGAAGTTTACTTGACATTTTCGCTGAAGCTGTGTAGGAAGAACAAAATTCAAGGTCAGGCACAGAATTGTTTTGGCTTTAGGATTGCTGGCACAAACATAATGGTGTTTTGGAAAGGACTAACGATTCTTAAGAACATCTATTTTTGGACCGGGTATGCACTGTATGCTCTTGAAATAACAGCAGAACTTTGCGCAATCATGCTAGAAATGTTAGATGAGTAAGTGTGTGAAAGTGGCGAAATCGTCGTCTAGTATACCTCTTGGAATACTTGGTCTAGATAAATTGCGTTGTCAATTCGTCCTTGGCCCTTTATCCAGCTATCCGCACTGATATACTGCCCAAGCAAATGATAAAGTCGGATGCAAGCGGGTTTCATGAAAAAGGTGTTAGAAAAAACCCCATTTTTTCTGCAGACATATTCAGCAGTATCCTCTTCGCCCACACAATGTTTATCTTGATCTATCTTGACATATTCTAGGCCCAGACGATGTGTTTTATTCGGGCCCATAGAGGGGCGAAATTGATAAATTTTTGAGTGATGTTGATCTCAAATCGCTCTTTTAGTCGGACGGCAAGGCTGGATTATAGTAAAGAAAATATCTGGTACCATCGGCAAGTTAAATGTGGTTCTCTTTTCATCATAAATTGAAATTTAAATTAACGAAATCTCATTGGATATTGGACTGGCGCGAGGGAGCAGAGCGACCGTCAGCACCCAGTCCCTCTTTTCAACCCAGGTGTATGTTGTGCCAAGGTCTTGGCGAACATAGGGTCTGGTCGCCTTGGGCCGCCTTGCCTCTATTGCCTCATAGCTGACGAGAACATAGAGCCTGAGCAGTCCCAAACTGAGTCTAAACTAAAAGCCATCAGCTCCAGCCCTGCGGACAAGCTTTGCAATCGATCGGAGGTGTGTCGGGGCTTTGCCTTGCCCTGACTCACCGTCCATTTGCCGTGGGCTGTTTCTCTTGACGCTTTCGGGTCTCTGGTGGTGGAGTGGGTTGAGAGGACGAGCAGACAGCGGCTTCCCGTCAGTGGTGGGTAGGTGTTAAAGGCCCAGGTGATCAACGCATGAACAATGAATGAAAATGAATGGAATTATTTTTTTTTAAATTTTTTAAGCTGGCAATGCAATGTTATGAAATTTTCAAAATTTGGCACTGGGGGCAAATGTAGGTGAATAAAAAGATAGGTGATTTTCACCTACCCAACATTCAGGACCAGGTTGACTACAAAAGGGACCAAAATGAACAGAAACTTCCCACTAGTCATCGATGGTCCAGGTGAAATAGTAGGTGAAAAGTATGGATAGCATCACTTTCTGAGTTTAACATTCTCTGTCCCTCATATAACTGCCAAATATACAGCAGTTTAATGGTATTGCCAGTATGAAACTACCGTCAGTATTAATTGCCCATATTTATTGAGGTTATACTATGAGGCATATATTTGGGAAATTTTATGCTGGGTAGGTGAAAAGATGAATCGCTCGGAACAGTCCCGGGTTTGCCGGCCTGCGCGGGGAAGTACTCGACGGTGCACATGGAGGAGCGCATGGTCTGCGACAGCTGTGGTGACACCTACCGCCTCGCCGGCCTCAACATCCTCTTCCAGCCCCATGGCTCCACGACATTGGAGGCCTGGCTCAGCCTGCATGACCGCAATGCTGCCAAGGACCCCAGGCCTTCGCCTTCACCTGCACATCCTGCTTTGAGGCCCGCCACCTCTCCTCTTCCAGCTTCACCGATCAGCTCATTCAAGCCTCCCTTCTGCCTCCGACCAAGGGGCAATGATGGCAGCCCCGCCAATGACAGTGGTCTTGGCAATGATGGCGGTTTTCCATCCATTCACGGCAACTCCAGCGGTGACAACGACTACAGCAGCATCCGTGGGCCCTCTCTTTGCAGCTCCAGCCCCAGCAGCCCCAGGCCTGGACCCAGCCTTGACAGCGCTCCTTGCAGGTCTGGTGGAGCAAGGGAGGCAGGCTCAGGCAGCAGCGGAGCAGGAGTGGGCAGAGCGAGCAGAGGAATGATGGGAGGCAGATAGGCGGATGGAGGATCTGCTCAGATGATGGCGGTTTTCCATCCATTCATGGCAACTCCAGCGGTGACAACGACTACAGCAGCATCCGTGGGCCCTCTCTTTGCAGCTCCAGCCCCAGCAGCCCCAGGCCTGGACCCAGCCTTGACAGCGCTCCTTGCAGGTCTGGTGGAGCAAGGGAGGCAGGCTCAGGCAGCAGCGGAGCAGGAGTGGGCAGAGCGAGCAGAGGAATGATGGGAGGCAGATAGGCGGATGGAGGATCTGCTCAGATGATGGCGGTTTTCCATCCATTCATGGCAACTCCAGCGGTGACAACGACTACAGCAGCATCCGTGGGCCCTCTCTTTGCAGCTCCAGCCCCAGCAGCCCCAGGCCTGGACCCAGCCTTGACAGCGCTCCTTGCAGGTCTGGTGGAGCAAGGGAGGCAGGCTCAGGCAGCAGCGGAGCAGGAGTGGGCAGAGCGAGCAGAGGAATGATGGGAGGCAGATAGGCGGATGGAGGATCTGCTCAGATGATGGCGGTTTTCCATCCATTCATGGCAACTCCAGCGGTGACAACGACTACAGCAGCATCCGTGGGCCCTCTCTTTGCAGCTCCAGCCCCAGCAGCCCCAGGCCTGGACCCAGCCTTGACAGCGCTCCTTGCAGGTCTGGTGGAGCAAGGGAGGCAGGCTCAGGCAGCAGCGGAGCAGGAGTGGGCAGAGCGAGCAGAGGAATGATGGGAGGCAGATAGGCGGATGGAGGATCTGCTCAGATGATGGCGGTTTTCCATCCATTCATGGCAACTCCAGCGGTGACAACGACTACAGCAGCATCCGTGGGCCCTCTCTTTGCAGCTCCAGCCCCAGCAGCCCCAGGCCTGGACCCAGCCTTGACAGCGCTCCTTGCAGGTCTGGTGGAGCAAGGGAGGCAGGCTCAGGCAGCAGCGGAGCAGGAGTGGGCAGAGCGAGCAGAGGAATGATGGGAGGCAGATAGGCGGATGGAGGATCTGCTCAGATGATGGCGGTTTTCCATCCATTCATGGCAATTCCAGCGGTGACAACGACTACAGCAGCATCCGTGGGCCCTCTCTTTGCAGCTCCAGCCCCAGCAGCCCCAGGCCTGGACCAAGCCTTGACGACGCTCCTTGCAGGTCTGGTGGAGCAAGGGAGGCAGGCTCAGGCAGCAGCGGAGCAGGAGTTGGCAGAGCGAGCAGAGGAATGATGGGAGGCAGATAGGAAAATGGAGGATCTGATCACGAGTCTGCGGACGGTGGGCCAGCCGGCGATGATGGGGGCCTTGGGGACGGCGCCGGTGTGGACGCCAACAAGCCTCCCCAAGCCCTCGCAGCATTGCCTGGAGGACAACGGGAGCCTGGCGGAGAGCAATCGGGTTGTCCACCTCTCCAACCAGCTGGAGGGCTGCGCCAAGGCCAAGGTCAAGCACCTGGACCCCTTCACACTGGGCAGCTTCCTCGAGTGCCTTTGCCTTCTCAACCTCAACTACAACTGCAATGACACCATAAAGCAGGCGCTGTTCAGGGGCTCCTGGACCTTTGAAAAAGTGTCCTTCTGTTATCCATCTGCCATCCGCCATCTGCTGTGTGCAGTACGTTCTATTTGGCATGGGGATTGGCATTATCTGGGGCTCCAGTCTCAACGTCACTATAGTATGGAGGGTGACATTCTGCCTCCAGAGTTCTGATTTTTGGTCTCCTTTATGCCGAAATTGATGTTGGAAAGTTGATTAAATATATGGGGGACCCTTACGAAAAAAATCAAAAACCTTAAATAAGGCTTGCTAGGATGCTTGTAGGGCTCAAACAGGGACAGATTCGGAATCCTAGCAAAAAAATACACAAAACTGGCATAAAACACATTAAAATTTTGAAAAAAAAATTTTGACCATTTCTAAGCTCCTGGGTCCACTCTAAGAAACCTAAAAAGGGTTATGCTGCCCAGTGGTGATATTTTAACTTCATTTTGAATCTGGATATGAAAGGGGCTCAAAAAGTAGATAAGATTTGATACCAATCAACCATAGTTAAAAGATAGTCTTCATGAGCTTCTACCAGGCCATGGAGTACAAGCAGCTCATCATCAACTTCGTCTTGGGGCATTTTTAAGGGTTTTTAGCCTCAATAACAGCACCATATAGGTAATTTTGGGCATAGATTACAAATATTGTGTCTATTTTCTTCCACCTTGTCATCATGGGCTTCTACTAGGCCATGGTGTATAAGCAGCTCATCATCAACTTCGTCTTGGGGCATTCTTAAGGGTTTTACGCTGTTTTTTGGCCTTTGGCTGTTCAAAGTGGATAAATTGCTGAAATGACTAATCTCTGCTTCAGTATTTTATTCTCTCTTAGCTGGTCTCTTTTTAATGCTTGCACTTAAAATAGCTTGGGCATCAAGGTGATGAAATTTTCTTTGATTCGTCTTATCATGAAACTAGCTTGGGCTATGAGGTGATGAAATTAAATTTTAAACTCTTATCATGAAATATGCTTACTAAACTTTGAACCTACTAAAGAGCTAAGAGAGCCCAGAAAAGTTGCCCACCTTAGGAAGATTGGTCAGATAGAACTAAAAATAACAACTAGAAACATTAATAACCAATGAGAAAAACGATTCATTATGATAAAAGATAAATAAATTAATAAATTAGAATATAGCCCAAGATGAAATCAAAGAAAGTTTCAGCACCTGGATGCCCAAGCTATTTTAAGCGCAAGCATTAAAAAGAGACCGGCTAAGAGAGAATAAAACACTGATGCGGAGATTCATCATTTCAGTTATTAAGCTATTCTAAGTAAATTTTCTGGGTCTCTTAGCTTTGATGGTGAGGTGGCTCATTTGCTAAGCACAAATTGACTGATAAGAGTTGCAAATTAAATTTCATCGTCTTAAAGTCCAAACTATTTACAATGATATTTGTATGCTAAGATCGAATCAAATTTATTCACTTTTATGCCCAAGCCATTTAAAGCGCAATCAGTTTAAAGGTAAAGAAAAACTAAGAGAAAACATTTAATCAAAAAGATTCACAATTTCAGTAATATATCACCAAGGACAAAAAGTGAGTAACTTGAAACGTAAGGACCGCGAAGCGGGCCCTTTGGGGCCTCCATATTATGAGATTGGAGAGGAATAAAACGCATCTGAGACACTTTAAGTTTGTAGATGATTATAGGCGGGATTGTGAAGATCTACATAACTAGACTATGACCAGAAGAATATTCGTGATAAAAGAAAGAGTTAAGAAGCGTGAGTTGACATTTTAGCCAAGTCACTTTGGCGATACCGCATAGTATTTCAATTGGGTTTAAATTTGTAAACCAAGCCCTTTGAGGCTGCTGTAGATTTCCGGTTTGGTAATTGGTAGATTACAGACAACGCTGCGGGCTACGTAACACGCATTTTTAGTTGTATCGCAAGTTTGCTGTAAACAATAAAATTTGATGCTCGGATGTTTGCCGCAATCCTAGGGCTCGACAGCATCCTAGTTATGAATTGGCGATCGAGTTTTGCATGGTTCCATGAAATCAATTTGATTGAAGTATCTCTTGGTCGAGCCCTATGACAAAGAGCCCTATGACTTCCGATGACCAAATTCTTGAAATTTTTGCGCGGCCGAAGGCCGCCTGCCGCGGAGGGCAGGGCAGTCAGAGCTCCATAGGCCGGAGGGCATGGGTGCGGAGGCCCCGGAGCGTAGCCTAGCATGCAAAGCATGCTAGGCGAAGCGTAGGGGCCGTAGCACCCGTGCCCGGAGGCCGGAGGAGCTCTGGCGCCCTGCCCGAAGCGGCGGGCGGCCAAGGCCAGCTTAAGCAGTTACCCCATTTTTGCGTCCGTCTGTCCGCATATATATATATGTGTCTTTCCGGGGCCCGTACTCCGCGGTTTTTCAACGAAATTGGCTGATTTTTTGCATGAAAGTCCGCTTAGGTGGTATCTCCAGGCCATTTTTTGCGCTTGACGTAATTTTTCGATTTTAGGCCAAAACTCACTTTTTTGATGTTTCAAAATACGAAAATTCATAAATTGCTTGTTTTTTAATGAAATCAGCTGATTTTTGGCAGATACGTCCTTTGAAGTGCTATCTTGAAGCTGGCAAAAGGAATTTCCGAAATATTTGTTATTTCTCAATTTATGGCCAAAAACCTAAATTCTTGATGTTTCAAAAATTTGAACATCTATAAATCGATGGTTTTTCAATCAAATCAGCTGAATTTTGGCAGATACGTCTGTCATGGTGATATCTTGAAGTTGATAATAGAACTTTTTGCTACATTTATTATTTCATGATTTACAGTCAAAAACCTAAAATCTTGATGTTTCAAAAATTCGAACATCCATAAATTCCTGGTTTTTTAATAAAATCAGCTGAATTTTATCAGATATGTCTACTGCGGTGGTATCTTGAAGCACTTAAAAGGACTTATTGTTTAGCTTATTACCTGGAACAAAGGCCGCGCATCTTGGCAACAGCCGAGAATACCTTGTTATTCAGGGCTTTGAAATTTGAAATGTTGTTGAAAACAAGAAAACTGCAAAAATTTGGACATTCCAAACTTTGACACGGTAACATTTTACAACAATAGCAAAATTCTTACCAAGGGTGCAACAACACCTTAGTTCTGATTGGGCAAGTGAGTTATTGTTGTTGGATGGATGGTCGCATGTCTCAAACGTGATCTCTAGGCAATGGCAGAAACCTAGGATACATACACATCATTCGAAAGCTGATATTGAGCTTTTTGCTCAAAAATCTAAAATCTTGATGTTTCGAAAATATGAACAAGCATAAATCCATCATTTTTAATGAAATCTCCTAAATTTTGGTATGAAGTAGTCTTTATCGAGTATTCTGGCTAGTATTCTTTAGCGAGGCCGTGCATTTCTTGGCAACAACCGAAAATACCTTGTACCATGGACCTTGGAAAATACCTTGGACAAATACCAAAAAATGGACATGTTAAACGTTTTGCTCAAAAAATTTGCTCTATTCAAATCAAAATAAATTACGATTGCATCTTGCATCGAATGCATCTATATCTTTTTGGTGATTAAAAATTCCTAAACTTCTCATGCTGTAGAGTTTAAGCCTTGTATTTCAGACGGACCAGTACCTTATTTGTTGGCATTTTGGGATCCCAAGCCCAGTGCGTCCAGCGACTTTTGGTTTCCTCAACCACATCTTGGGATTGGAGGCCTTTTACACGCAGAAGCTGCAAGCATACAAAAGTTTTTGGCAAAAACGGTGACCACTCCTTAAACCATTGACTCTGCACGGTGATTTTATAATGCTTTTACAGTGGATTGCTAGCTCACCCTTACATTTTTGGCGCTGCAAATTGTTGACATCTTTTCCTCCACTTCTTTCTCTTCATGACTTGCGAGATATGCAACATATCCGCTTGTTGCTTTGAAAGTTTCCCTTGTCCAAACATTTTCTGTAAACGTTTTCATGTAACATTATGGCATTTTCAGTTAAACTTTCTGTCCTGGACTATTGGGCTGGCGCGAGGTATACTTTTGGCTTGCCGATGGTACCAGTTATTGGGCTGGCGTGAACGGAGCTTTAGCGCAATGTCAGCGCCCAGCCCCTCTTTTCGACCCAGGTGTATGTTTTGAGGGTTATTGCTAGATCTTAAATTTGATCAAGCTGCTGCTCGTCACAGAAAGCTCCAATTGCTATTATTATTTTTGCATTGGAAAGAGCATCCTCTAATTGACCAAAACGCGCGAGAAATCACGAGAAAGTTGCAGCAATCATTAGCAAACCAATCAAAACCATTTTTCCGAACTCCTCCTTCTTCTCCTTCTTCTTCTCCTTCTCCTCCGCATCTATTCAATGAATGATAGTAGGTATTCATTTCTTCCCCCCTCCCCGGGTCCCTGGGCTTCATGTATTTATTTATTTATTCATAACTGTATAAGGCAATTTTGCAGAATAGGGTCTTTCATTCTGGCAAAGTCAAGTTTGCATTAAGCTTTAAGGCAGGCCAATTGTGGGTCTCTTTTCTTTAAAATTTGCAATTGCCTGGAGTAAAAGGTCTAGGAAATACAATTTCTACTACTGGAATCCGCTGCTTGGACAGTTGCATTTTGTTTTTGGCGCGCAGTTCAGTGTCTCTTTACATTTCAATGTCTTTTGTCAATTCAATGATGCTCCTTCCAATGCAAAAAGAATTAGAAAGATTTAAGCTTCCTGTGATGAGCTAGAGCCTTATCCAAATTAAGAAGCAGAATTTGATAGACTCAACAAGTTGATGGTCAGTTCCAAAAATCGAAGTTGTCTTGATTCAAATGAGTTTGTGCCAGTTTTTAAGGCAATTTAGTTGTCATCTCTGTGCAACCAACCATTTCCCAAAATATGGCTTTGTTGGAGCGAAATGGCCCATTTTGTAACATGCACTTTTTTGAGGCCTGCAAACCTGGAATTTTAGTTTTTTGAAAATTTTGTTTGAGAAATTTTACATAAATATAGACTATTATATATCAATCGAAAGGTAATTTTATGGCAAAAAAGATGGTGCATTCAAATTTATACTATTACTTTTTCAAAAAGGCGTAATTTTGAAAAATCCATAATTTTGAATTTTCAAATTTTGCACAAAAAAACTGATTTCTCTAACCAGTCAAAAAATTCAAGGACGGCATTATAACCACGTTATTATTGAGGTTCTTGCGGTCATTTTGATATATAATACTTGTGGTTTGGCTTTGTTACCACCGTAAAACTTTTCAGTTGAAAATTTGCACTTGCTGATGGACCCCATGTTAAAGCATAGGCAAAATTTTCGGAAAAAAATTTTTGTCTCAGATTTCCAATATTATGAGGCCAAGGGACCCGGGGAGGGCCGGGGGGGGGGGAGAAATGAATACCTACTATCGTCCATTGAATAGATGCGGAGAAGAAGGAGAAGAAGGAGAAGGAGTTCGGACATATGGTTTTTTGCATTTTTCACCCTAAAATCAAACGTTTTTTGCAAAACTCAAAAGATAAACTATAGTCAATTCGATGTTGCTCTTTCCAATGGTGAAAAAATTAGAGCGATTGGAGCCTTCTGTGACGAGCAGCAGCCTTATCAAATTTAGGATCTAGCAATAACCCTCAAAACATACACCTGGGTCGAAAAGAGGGGCTTGGCGCTGACACTTTGCTAACGCTCGCTCGCGCCAGCCCAATAGTTAAATCGATGTTGCTCATTCCAATGGAAAAATAATTAGAACGATTGGAGCATTTCAAAATTAAGATCAAGCAATAACCCCAAAAACATACACATGGGTCGAAAAGAGGGGCTGTGCGCTGACACTCCGCTGACGCTCCGTTCGTGCCAGCCCGATTTTTACACAAGGTTTTAGCGGCACTGTGTCCACTATTGGAAGTACCTCTGTACCAGTTTACATCGTTTTATTATCAAACTGTCCTGAGCTAATGGCTGGTATATCAAAATCGGATGAAGACTTCGTACCTCCAGGTAATATGCTTAACATTATTATCCTTTTGGTGAGCTATATAGTTTACTCTGATTGACACTGAATGATCAAGTTGGCAAATCCATGTCCAAATGTTACCTGACTGCGCTACGCGAACGTTTTCGGCACAATCGCTTTTTCCGTCTCTTTCCCGCAGCAAGGTTATGTTCGATTTGTTCCACACTCCTGCGCGCACAAGCTCCAAAACTCTATAATTTCAATCCAGGCGAGACGGATACCGTTCTTCAGGTCGGCAGCTGGCAGCTCAAGACAGTCGCAGCTTTTGACGTAGCCTTTCTGGGCGTTGTAGCTGAGTGAAAAGGGGGCATGAAAGGGCATGGGCAGGGGGGAAAGGGAGGAGGATACCCGCCACAGTAGTAAAGCTTGCCAACATTGTAGGCGAGAAAGCCGCCCACGGGCTCCAGCTCCTTGACAGCAGGGTAGGGCATGGAGTGCCAAAGGCCCTCCACCAGGTCCATGTAGTAGGATCGGCTGCGATTCTGCCCGTCCTCAGTGAACTGCTCCACGACAATGAAGGCGCCACGGAGGTCCGGGTGGCGGAGGACGGAACGGAAGTTGGCGCGTATCTCCGCTCGGAAGAGCGATACATCCCCAGGCGGCTTCAGCAGCACTTTCCAGTCTAAGCCATGCACTGCGCAGCCCTTAGCAGGGCCTGGGGGGAGGGGAAGGAGGGGAGAAGCCTATGAGGGAGTAGTCGTTGGGGTTGCGGAATTCGATGAGCCCGTCGGCGATGACAGCAATGACGGCATGAAATGCTTCCGATTGGTCCAGCACTTCAACGGTTTGAGTTCCATATGGGTCAGGATGTCAGCTGAATCGGAGTTCACGCTTGGCTTCCACAAGTTCCGGGCGACTTGAACTCTGGCCCAAAACACCTTCAACGATTGGAGTTTTTGAATGCTCATCTAGAATCAATGATAGATGAAGGACTCGGAGAAAAGCAGAAGAAGGCAAAGACAGCCAGCATAGCGCAGAATGATGATATAGAGTTGAGCTTTCTCACTCTGGCGCTTCATTGATTATGCATGAGTCGGCAGATGACATGCTCTTTGGTTGACTTGAATTTCTGAATGTTTCGCAGACTTTTAGCTTGTTACTTTTATGCACAGCCGCTTGTATTTGCATTTGACAAAGCGCGTTTTATTTTTGAAGTTCAGGGCCATAGATAAGGGCTTGATGTGCTAAATAAACTTTCACATTCTATATAGCATACCTTTTGGATAACAAGGTGTTCTCGGCTGTTGCCAAGATGCGCGGCCTCACCTCAAGACAACAACTAGATGAAAATTTATTTCAAAATTCAACCGATCTCAATGAAAAACCATGAATAATACATGTTCAAATTTTTGAAACATCAAGATTTTCGGTTTTTGACTATAAATCGAGTAATACTAAATATTTCAAATATTTCTCTCGCCAGCTTCAAGATATTACTATACCATAAATCAGCTAATTTCATTGAAAAACCAAAGACATATGCATGTTCCAATTTTCGAAACATCAAGATCTTGAGTTTTTGACAATAAATCGATAAAAAACAAATATTCCGAAAATTCCTTTTGCCAGCTTCAAGATAATACTCTGCCGGACGTACCTGCAAAAATTCAGCAAATTTCATTGAAAAACCAGTGATTTATGATTTTTCGTATTTTGAAATATCAAAAAATTGAGTTTTGGGCGAAATTCAAAAAATTACGCCAAGCGCCAAAAATGGTCCCGAGGCACAGCCTAGGCGATACTTCATGCAAAAAATCAGCCGATTTCGTTGAAATACCGAGGAGTACGGGCCTGGGACACACACATATATATGCGGAAAGACGGACGCAAAAATGGGGTAACTGCTTAAGCTGGCCTTGGCCGCCCGCCACTTCGGGCAGGGCGCCAGAGCTCCTCCGGCCTCCGGGCACGGGTGCTACGGCCCCTACGCTTCGCCTAGCATGCTTCGCATGCTAGGCTACGCTCCGGGGCCTCCGCACCCATGCCCTCCGGCCTCCGGAGCTCTGACTGCCCTGCCCTCCGCGGCAGGCGGCCTGCGGCCGCGCAAAAATAGATTTCTAAAGGCTTAAATTGAGAGCCTGAAAGAAAACTAGAGGATGACAAATGAAGTCCGTCTTTTCTCCAAGGCAGAGGACGGAAGGTAGGAAAGGAAAAGAGGGCAAAGTAGCCGCCCCCTCCTAGGCACATGGGGCATGAGTGCAGTGCGCAGGCGGCATACGTAGACCGTTGTAATGTCTTCATCGTGCCAGAGACCTCGACGGGCGACCTTTCGGACTACCCTCCCTCAACATCCCCGCATCCTCTCCTCTGCCCCTTTTTTGCTCCCAGCCACCTATCAGGTTACGCATTATCGTTAGTGCTTTCGGGGAAGTCAGGGAAGGGGTGGGAGAAGGGGTTGAGAGCTGAGGGAAGGAGCAAAGTATGGGCTTGAGGCAGAGGAGAGGAGCAGGCGGGTAGGCTTTGTGTGCAGCTGGCCAAGTGACATGGGGAGCCCTACCTACTTTGTGCACACAAAGGTGTCCCCCAAAGCCCTCTCCTAGAGCTCTGCTGGTGGGTGGTGTGCAGAGGGAGGGAGCGGACGACTTCCCCCGAGGCTGTAGGTACCTGCGCCTCAGGGGAGGGGGAGGGGGACAGGCGGACTCAGTCCGCCTCAAGGCGCCTTTACCACCTACTCACCCCTTCCCTCCCTCCCCCAGGCAGAGAGCGGAGGAGAGCCAATTCCCATTCCGTCTCCTCACTCCGCGCCCCCCGCAATGGGCCTTCCCCTCCTCCTACCCACTCTCACTCCACCTCACACCCTCCGGAAGCAAGCTAACCTATGCTTTTGCCTCCTCACATTTATCGCCCTCTTTTCTTATTCGACCCTGGAAGAAACTCGTTTTTTTACAGTAAGAGTGGAATATGAAGCTGGGATTCTTATGAAGAGCTTTACTGTGGGTGCAAGTGGATATGATCTCCCTCCTGCTTCTGCCTCTTTCAGTAGCTGCCTTCGACCAGAACAAGAAGGATCTTAGCCAATTAGCGGTATCATGTTTTCTTTTGTTGCAATCATACATAGTGCACAATTTTCAGGTCAATTGTCCAGAGGTCTGCCACTGCTCCGATAACACCATCACTTGCCTCAACAGCAACCTGACCAACACTGATTTATTTCTCCAGGCATGATTTATTTCTTGGCTTTTTAAATATTTGACGTTTTCATTCAATATATTTTAAGTCTCACTAAATAATTTGCAGATTTCGGATGTCTTTTACCCGAACCTAGACACGCTGACGATATCCGGGAACCGCTTTGATGAGCTGGAAGCAAAGAAGCTCTTTGGCCCCGCCGTTCGCCATCACCGTCTTACCAAGCTCAACCTTTCCCACAATCAAATTCGGGTCTCCTCCTTTTCCTCTTTTTCTCCTCTTCTCAAAGCACAAGCAGTAAAGCTTACAGAAAATTCATGCCCGAGCATTCCACGGCCTGTCAGCAGTGGAGGAGTTGGACCTGAGCTACAATGCAATCGACTTCGTCAACGGAGACCTCTTTGAAGCCATGCCGCGTCTGCGGAAACTCAACCTCAGACACGCCCTTGACTCTGCTGCTGATGATCGACATCGCGCCCATCTGTTGCACCAGTAAGTAATTAATGCCCGAGCATTCCACGGCCTGTCAGCAGTGGAGGAGTTGGACCTGAGCTACAATGCAATCGACTTCGTCAACGGAGACCTCTTTGAAGCCATGCCGCGTCTGCGGAAACTCAACCTCAGACACGCCCTTGACTCTGCTGCTGATGATCGACATCGCGCCCATCTGTTGCACCAGTAAGTAATTAATGCCCGAGCATTCCACGGCCTGTCAGCAGTGGAGGAGTTGGACCTGAGCTACAATGCAATCGACTTCGTCAACGGAGACCTCTTTGAAGCCATGCCGCGTCTGCGGAAACTCAACCTCAGACACGCCCTTGACTCTGCTGCTGATGATCGACATCGCGCCCATCTGTTGCACCAGTAAGTAATTAATGCCCGAGCATTCCACGGCCTGTCAGCAGTGGAGGAGTTGGACCTGAGCTACAATGCAATCGACTTCGTCAACGGAGACCTCTTTGAAGCCATGCCGCGTCTGCGGAAACTCAACCTCAGACACGCCCTTGACTCTGCTGCTGATGATCGACATCGCGCCCATCTGTTGCACCAGTAAGTAATTAATGCCCGAGCATTCCACGGCCTGTCAGCAGTGGAGGAGTTGGACCTGAGCTACAATGCAATCGACTTCGTCAACGGAGACCTCTTTGAAGCCATGCCGCGTCTGCGGAAACTCAACCTCAGACACGCCCTTGACTCTGCTGCTGATGATCGACATCGCGCCCATCTGTTGCACCAGTAAGTAATTAATGCCCGAGCATTCCACGGCCTGTCAGCAGTGGAGGAGTTGGACCTGAGCTACAATGCAATCGACTTCGTCAACGGAGACCTCTTTGAAGCCATGCCGCGTCTGCGGAAACTCAACCTCAGACACGCCCTTGACTCTGCTGCTGATGATCGACATCGCGCCCATCTGTTGCACCAGTAAATAATTAATGCCCGAGCATTCCACGGCCTGTCAGCAGTGGAGGAGTTGGACCTGAGCTACAATGCAATCGACTTCGTCAACGGAGACCTCTTTGAAGCCATGCCGCGTCTGCGGAAACTCAACCTCAGACACGCCCTTGACTCTGCTGCTGATGATCGACATCGCGCCCATCTGTTGCACCAGTAAGTAATTCATGCCCGAGCATTCCACGGCCTGTCAGCAGTGGAGGAGTTGGACCTGAGCTACAATGCAATCGACTTCGTCAACGGAGACCTCTTTGAAGCCATGCCGCGTCTGCGGAAACTCAACCTCAGACACGCCCTTGACTCTGCTGCTGATGATCGACATCGCGCCCATCTGTTGCACCAGTAAGTAATTAATGCCCGAGCATTCCACGGCCTGTCAGCAGTGGAGGAGTTGGACCTGAGCTACAATGCAATCGACTTCGTCAACGGAGACCTCTTTGAAGCCATGCCGCGTCTGCGGAAACTCAACCTCAGACACGCCCTTGACTCTGCTGCTGATGATCGACATCGCGCCCATCTGTTGCACCAGTAAGTAATTAATGCCCGAGCATTCCACGGCCTGTCAGCAGTGGAGGAGTTGGACCTGAGCTACAATGCAATCGACTTCGTCAACGGAGACCTCTTTGAAGCCATGCCGCGTCTGCGGAAACTCAACCTCAGACACGCCCTTGACTCTGCTGCTGATGATCGACATCGCGCCCATCTGTTGCACCAGTAAGTAATTAATGCCCGAGCATTCCACGGCCTGTCAGCAGTGGAGGAGTTGGACCTGAGCTACAATGCAATCGACTTCGTCAACGGAGACCTCTTTGAAGCCATGCCGCGTCTGCGGAAACTCAACCTCAGACACGCCCTTGACTCTGCTGCTGATGATCGACATCGCGCCCATCTGTTGCACCAGTAAGTAATTAATGCCCGAGCATTCCACGGCCTGTCAGCAGTGGAGGAGTTGGACCTGAGCTACAATGCAATCGACTTCGTCAACGGAGACCTCTTTGAAGCCATGCCGCGTCTGCGGAAACTCAACCTCAGACACGCCCTTGACTCTGCTGCTGATGATCGACATCGCGCCCATCTGTTGCACCAGTAAGTAATTAATGCCCGAGCATTCCACGGCCTGTCAGCAGTGGAGGAGTTGGACCTGAGCTACAATGCAATCGACTTCGTCAACGGAGACCTCTTTGAAGCCATGCCGCGTCTGCGGAAACTCAACCTCAGACACGCCCTTGACTCTGCTGCTGATGATCGACATCGCGCCCATCTGTTGCACCAGTAAGTAATTAATGCCCGAGCATTCCACGGCCTGTCAGCAGTGGAGGAGTTGGACCTGAGCTACAATGCAATCGACTTCGTCAACGGAGACCTCTTTGAAGCCATGCCGCGTCTGCGGAAACTCAACCTCAGACACGCCCTTGACTCTGCTGCTGATGATCGACATCGCGCCCATCTGTTGCACCAGTAAGTAATTAATGCCCGAGCATTCCACGGCCTGTCAGCAGTGGAGGAGTTGGACCTGAGCTACAATGCAATCGACTTCGTCAACGGAGACCTCTTTGAAGCCATGCCGCGTCTGCGGAAACTCAACCTCAGACACGCCCTTGACTCTGCTGCTGATGATCGACATCGCGCCCATCTGTTGCACCAGTAAGTAATTAATGCCCGAGCATTCCACGGCCTGTCAGCAGTGGAGGAGTTGGACCTGAGCTACAATGCAATCGACTTCGTCAACGGAGACCTCTTTGAAGCCATGCCGCGTCTGCGGAAACTCAACCTCAGACACGCCCTTGACTCTGCTGCTGATGATCGACATCGCGCCCATCTGTTGCACCAGTAAGTAATTAATGCCCGAGCATTCCACGGCCTGTCAGCAGTGGAGGAGTTGGACCTGAGCTACAATGCAATCGACTTCGTCAACGGAGACCTCTTTGAAGCCATGCCGCGTCTGCGGAAACTCAACCTCAGACACGCCCTTGACTCTGCTGCTGATGATCGACATCGCGCCCATCTGTTGCACCAGTAAGTAATTCATGCCCGAGCATTCCACGGCCTGTCAGCAGTGGAGGAGTTGGACCTGAGCTACAATGCAATCGACTTCGTCAACGGAGACCTCTTTGAAGCCATGCCGCGTCTGCGGAAACTCAACCTCAGACACGCCCTTGACTCTGCTGCTGATGATCGACATCGCGCCCATCTGTTGCACCAGTAAGTAATTCATGCCCGAGCATTCCACGGCCTGTCAGCAGTGGAGGAGTTGGACCTGAGCTACAATGCAATCGACTTCGTCAACGGAGACCTCTTTGAAGCCATGCCGCGTCTGCGGAAACTCAACCTCAGACACGCCCTTGACTCTGCTGCTGATGATCGACATCGCGCCCATCTGTTGCACCAGTTAACTCCATCTTCAACGCTTCTGTAAACAGTGGAAAAGTGGCATTTGAGATGAACCTAAAATGACTATTGATAAGAGATGCGTCCATTTGATCAATTCTTTGAATTTGCTGGCAGCCAAATGTTGATTGTTGAGGATATTTGGTGAAACGCGAAATAAGCTGTACAAGCTGGAGGAAGTGGACCTATCGGGGAACTCCCTTTTCTACTTGGCTGCAGACCTTCCCTGCTATCTGCCCAGTCTCCGCATTCTAAACCTTGGGGTTTTGCCCTCGACTCCTCCTTCCAACATGTCCAAAGGACCAAAAGCCAGATGATTGTAGAACAATTTCCTAAAGAGCTTCTCGGTGGTGAATGCCAGCTGCGTTCCGGTGTTGGAGGAGCTGGACCTCTCCGACAACGGCATCTCACACCCCAACGCCAACTTCACTCGCATCCTCGACGCCGCCCCCCACTTGCAATCCCTCAACCTCTCCGAGAACCCCTTCAACTGCAACTGCTATTTGGAACCCTTCCTAGCCTGGTTCAAGGTTCTCCATCAATTTCATCTTCTCATGCGTGAACTGGGGAGCAGAATGATTAAAATGGAAGGAATCGGATGTGGTGGTGTCTGGAGAGGCGACCCAGTGCCTGGATGCCCAACCGGCGGCCTACACCTCAGCTCAGCTGGGCAGCGTTCCCGCGGGGGTGCTGGAGTGCAGCGGGGAGTCCGCTTCCCACTTTCACACCGTCTACATCCTCCTCGGCCTCGCCTGTCTTGCCCTACTCGTATTTTCAGGCTCTTAGAACGGGAATGGGAAAGGACAAGAGAGTTGGCTGCAGGCCTTGCTGCTGGGTTTGTTGCACGGGCATCGACGGCACCTGGTCTCCTGTCCGAGCACGAGTCCGCTTAAGAAGGCCAAACTCAGCTTCGCCAAGGGCTATCAACAGCTCGGCCGGGAGGAAGACGTACAAGCTGAATTCGTCTAGTCCTCCATTTATTTCCTTATATTGCATTTGTGCCGCCTTTCTATCTGTCGAAACATTTATTGAATTTCTTGCATCAGATTGGTGTAAAAAAGATTAGAAAAACCTAATATAACTAATAACGAGGCACTTTTGGCTGAAACGTGATGAAACTAAAAGAGGAGCTTGGAAACATTCCAGAAACTTGATTTAGAACCTGTAGAAGGCCTTATATGAGTACCATAAATTAGAATTTTATAGGCACATGCAACTCCCAATGAATTTTTGTTTATTTTTGTCATGTTGTCCATGTCAACCTCAAACAATTTATTGCCATAACTGCGCAGTTGTAGGATGATATCGCAGAAAAGGGGGGTGACCTTTCACCTTTGTTGAAGCGAGACTCTAACATTTCACCGCACTGGCCTAGCACAATTGCTATTTTGAAATATGGCAATCCGCGACTGGCTGGTCAAAAAGTTGGAAGACAATCGAGGCTTAGTTAAACTAACCAATGTTCCTTCGCCCTATAAAATATAGATTCTCAAAGGTGATCGTAATTTTCTGCTTGCCCGCAAGCTTCCTATTCGACAAGTCACTCAAACTGATGGCGTGGCTGCGACACAAGCTTCTGCCTCTGAGGAGTCATGCGGATCGCGTGGCTGACGTTCAGCAGAAAGTTACTCCGTCCTTTCAGACATATTAGCGGAAGAAAGCAGTGGTTTGAAGGTGCGTAACTGGTGGGCAGGGGATCGAACTGGGCTGCTGTGCACGGGGCGAGCAAACTGGCTGAGTCTCTCCACCACCTTTGCGGATAAGAGGTCGCGGGTGCAAATCCCAGTGCAGCAGCTGGATCGCATCCTGGCGCTGGACGAGGAGAAGCTCATTCTGCACACCGAGCCTTTGGTGCCTGCCCTGTGTCCTCATTTGATGGCATAGATGAAGATGAGGGGAGTAGAGTAGGTGTCGGTTGGGGAGGCGGTGGAGTTTCTACTGCCGCGCGGCTATGCGCTAGCTGTCACGCTGGAGATCGCCGACGCGACCCTGGGCGGTCTCGCACTAGCTGTCGGCATGACCACGCATTCACACCGGGTAAACATGCTCTATTCCCCCACAACTCTCCTCCTTCTTCAGCTTCCTTCTCTCCAGGTGGGGCTGTACCAGGAGACGGTGGTGGCCTACGAGGTGGTGCTGGGGGACGGGAGTTTGGTGGAGGCCCGGGTGGACAATGAGCACGCGGATCTCTTCCGCTGCCTGCCCTGGAGCCACGGGAGCCTCGGCTTCCTCGTCGGACTCCAGCTCAAAGTCATCCCCGTCAAGCCTTACGTCCATCTCCGCTACATCCCCGTCTCCCATTCCACCCTTGCTTGGCCCCCGGATGAATGGCAGTGTGCTGGGTGTGCAGGTGAAGGGACAGGCAGAGTACTGCCGCATGATGCGAGAGCTGTCGGGCGCACTGTCGGCGGATGCCAGGACGCCGGACTATTTGGAGGCCAGCGTCTTCGCCCCCGACGCCGCCGTCGTCATGGTCGGCAACTTCGCCGACGTGGAGAGCGCCGAAGACAGGGCCAAGGTCAGCTGACTGGCTTCCATTGGCTTTCATGGGCTTTAAAATTAGTCATACTCCTCAGATCAACCGTGTGAGTCGATGGTATAAGCCCTGGTTCTACAAGCACGTGGAGAGTTTCCTGGCCAAGGAGGGGGAGGAGTTCATTCCGCTCCAGGACTACCTCCTCAGGCACAATCGCTCCATTTTCTGGGTCGTCGAGGCCATGATTCCGTTTGGCAACCATCCCATCTTCCGGTCTAGCTTTTTCTTGCCGAATCACCCCTCTGCATTACCATCGTTTTCCCTCATTAGAAGCCTTCTGGGCTGGCTGTTGCCTCCGAAGCCAGCTTTTCTCAAGTTTACGACTACTGCTGGAGTACGTGAAATGACCTTTACCAAACAGGCTAGTCCAATTTGGAGTTGGTTTGAAAAGGAAGAAAGGAGAAATCGGCCAAACAGGTGTTCCAAGACATCGTGCTACCAATGACAGTGCTGGAGAAGTCGATCAACCTGGCAAGCGAGCTCTTCGACACCTTCCCTCTGCTCATCTATCCCTCGCGCGTCTACAAACACGCCGACAAGCAAGGCCAGCTCAGGTGGAGGCATTTGAAGGAAGGCATGCATAGAATGAGAAGGCTGAACTAGGGCTCCACGCGAGGATCAGATGACGCCAGACAGCAACTACGCAATGTTCTACGACCTCGGCGTCTACGGCGTACCCGGCCCCGTCAAGCGCAAAAGCTCCTACAATGCCGCCGAATGCCTGCACCAGATGGAAGAGTCACCCCTCCCTTTCTTCCTTGGGCCTGAGTGAGTGTTCATGCAAGACCTCCTTTGCAGATTCATTCGAGCTTCTGGCGGCTACTCTTTCCTCTACGCCGATTACACCATGAACAGGACGGAGTTCGAGCAGATGTTCGACCTCCGGCTTTATCGGGAGGTGCGGAAGAGGTCCTGCCTTTAATCCCATTCTCTCTTGCCAATGGAATTGTGTGAAGAAGAGAAAGAGAAAAGAAAGGTGAAGAAGAGAAGATGTATGTAGGTACAAAGCAGATGGAGCCTTTCCAGACGTATTCGAGAAGACGCGACCCGAGATAGACCTCTTCCAAGTATCCAGCAAATACGCCTAGCATTGGCAATTTTGGCAGCATATGCTCTGTCTATTTTTGCTCCTGTCTATATGTCATATGACGCATTCGATTACCGGGAAATAGAAAGGAATAGACACGCAATCTCTTGTTTTTTCTTTATTATTCAACGTAGTTGGGCAAAAGAAAGGCAAAAGCCTCACTTCTTCCGCATTTGAATGTAAAGGCAATGAAAGATAGTCCACAGTGAGCTGATCGTGGTAGGAGGGCGCCTAATTCAGGTTTCGATGAGTTCTCACAGCCAAAAGGCTACAGCAGAAAATGCGTCTGGGGAACTTAGGATAGCGGTTTCCGGCAATAGGACCTAAATCACTGAGACCATATCTGCATTTTAAAACTACGCGTGGAATTTAATATATTTATGTCTATTGGAGGGCTCATGAGCTGATCCAAATGATACCAGTACCATCATTGCTAGTTGATGCCACCTGAACGTTTTTATGGCTAAAAGCTAATTTCTGGCATAAAAAATCTAGTTTGTTTCTCCATGGGATCATGATCTTCATGATCTTAGTAAAGTTATTGAGCGTAGAAAGGCTCTTCACTTATTGCAAAAACACATAGCAAAAACACTAATTTCAAAAACTTATTTTTGTTAACATATTTTAGCGCCTCTTGAAAGTGGATTTGTATTATTTTATTTAGTTTTTCTTTAATACTACATCTTTTTGGCTGATGTAGAACCCCCCCCTCAAAGGTTTGACCCACCCCTCAAAGATAAACCCCCTCATGAAGATAAACCCCCTCAAGAGATAAGCCCCCCCCCTCATGAAGATAAACCCGCCCTCAAGAGATAAGCCCCCCTCAAAGTAAATTCCTCTCATTCGATACCGAGTTAGTCGGGCGCATGCATACAAGGAGTAGGGGCTTGTCCTCTACCAGGAGTACCTTTCAAGATTCCAACTGAAGGGCTTAGACGCATGCTCGTCCTCGATGAGGTCATGACTGTGGCAGTACCTACTAGTTGAGGAGAAGCATGACAAGGGTACTGCCACAGTCATGAACTCGTTGAGGACGAGCATGCATCTAAGCCCTTCAGTTGGAATCTTGAAAGGTACTCCTGGTAGGGGACAAGCCCCTACTCCTGATAGGCATGCGCCCGCCATCCGGTATGGACTAACTAAAAAGTAGGCATACAGATGTTCATATCGAAATTCCTTGAGTTTCAATTTCGAGATGTGTATAGATATGTATTTTAAGCTAATATAATAAATTCACTTCTTGAGGGGGGTGTATCTCTTGGGGGGTGGGTTCATCTCTTGAGGGGGGAGGGGGTTATCTCATGAGGGGTGGGTTTTACTCCTTGAGGGG
This sequence comes from Ptycholaimellus sp. GST1_10, assembly GCA_030248095.1. NCBI lineage: Eukaryota > Metazoa > Nematoda > Chromadorea > Chromadorida > Chromadoridae > Ptycholaimellus > Ptycholaimellus sp. GST1_10. Next base: position 24,270 of record JASANA010000053.1, read on the forward strand.
GGGGGGGTTTGGCTGACACCTTGTTACCCCCCATGGCGATGCCCCCCCAATGAAAGTTACCCCCCCCCCCAGGAAGGTTTCCCCCCATGAAGGTTTCCTCCCCAAGATTTTACCTTCCACACACACCCTGCGCTAACTCGTCCCCTAGTTAATATGGCTTTGGCGAATTGTAGGTGAAATTAGGTGAAAATAGGTGAAATTGAGTCTTGGGGGGGGGACTAGTTGTCGAAATCGACGACTAGTTTCCCCCCGCAAGAGTTTTGACGCCTAGTTTCCTCCCCCCAAGACACAAATTTCCCTGTTTAGGCTGCCGTATCAACTAGGGGACGCATTAGCGCAGGGTGTGTGGGTATAGGTGAAAATATTGGGGGGGGGAACTTTCATGGGGGGGGGAATTTCATTTCACCCCTTGGGGGGGGGACCTAGCCATGGGGGGGGGGAACTAGCTGCCAGCCAAACCTTTGAGGGGGTGGGGTTCGTTACATCAGCCATCTTTTTTACTCACAATTAGCGTGAAGATTAGTAATTAAGACTGTGTATTTGGTAGGAAGACAAATTCTAAAAGAGGGCCACACAAACATTTTTTCAGCCCCCTTTTTATTGCAGATTTTGAATCTACATAATTTTTTGTCATTCCACCAATTCCACGAATTGCTCAAAACGACAAAATCTTCTGGAAGCCGACAAAATCTTCGACCTGCCTGCCTCGACCTCGACTGTTTGCCTCAAAATTGCACCGGAAATGGAAAATGCCTTTGACATAAATTACTCGTAAAAAAATTGCAAAATGAAGCATTTTGCAAAATTTTTGCAAAATAAAATATTTTACATTTTAAAGGCAGAATGTCAAGAATGACAATGCCCCCGATTTGGCTAAGTATAATTCTGAAGTTAGTTGGTTATTAGTGCATCTTGCAAGGCAAACTAGTTTCTCTTAAAATACCCCTGGTATTCAGATAAAGACTGGGAAAACTGTCCATTTTTTATTCCTAAAATTGGCCTTTGCTATGCTATAACATGGGTAGTTTTGGGAATTTTTTGCGCGGCCGCAGGACATCTGCCGCAGAGGGCATGGCAGTCAGAGCTCCGGAGGCCGGAGGGATGCGAAGCATGCTGATTATTCATTTCGTTGCTTTTAAAACAAGGTGAATAAGGCCGCGCATCTATTGGCGATAGCCGATAATACCTTGTTTCACAAAATGGTACTCAAAAAGGGAAAAAAACTGAATATGCTTGGAAGCTTAATTTGATGTACCATAACCAGGAAAAAGTTCCACCGAAATCTGAGGAGGTTTGCATTTCTGACATTTGGCCTTTAAAGGCACACTGCCAAAAAATGCACTTTCTATGATCGAGCTATTATTTTTTTTGTGGGTACAGGGCACAAAGTTAGTGGGGCAAGGATATTTAGTTTATGCAGTTTTGACCAAAATTTTTGAGAAAAAAAATCACTAAGATTACACGTTATAGCATAGGGATGGCGAATTTAAGTTGGAAAAAAATTCACCAAAAATCAATGACTGATGTGCCGCGGTGTGCCGCGCACAAGTAGTTGAGATGGATCAAAACCGTTATTTTGGCGTCCTAAAAGTTGGCAAAATTGCAGCGCGTAAAAGCGCGCAGCCTAAAAACTGATTGCTCCTACATTCTGACCTACTCAGAACCCTTATATTTCAATGCAAATATTTATAAAGCTCAATTTAACAGAACTGTTTAGTTTGTTCCAAAGCTAAAATTTAGTCAAAAGATTTGACTTCCGGGGGCAACAAATATGGCTGCCCTGTAGAAAAAACATTTTTTATTGCATTTTTATGTTTAACAGATCTGTTCCTTCTCCCACTGGCCTCTCCACCTGATTCCAGCCTCCTCTCGAATTGGACAATGAGCCCGACCCATACTAATCGCTTACCTACTCGTACCCACTTTATCAATGTTTCAATGATCAAGTTTATCATTAATGAAAAATGCTAACGCTTTGATTGATTGAATGCCTTTTTTCAATGATTAAAATTGAGAAATTCGAGACCTTATAGCTATGTCTCAGAGAGGTATTGACAAAAACGAGTTTGCCTTGCCCCTTAGTTAACCAAACATCTATCATACCAGCATTAGAAAATGGAGCTTGGAGACACTGCATTTTTTGGCATTGTGCCTTTAAGGCAAACCAATGATGCAAGCAGGTCGAGGATAGTGTCAACTTTCGATACATACCTATAATGTCAGTATTTTGGTTGAAAAATACCAAGAAATCGCCAGTTTTATTCGATTTTCACGATGAAATCGAAATCTAATCGTACAATCGTAAAATCGTAAAAATTGACAAATTTTCGACCTCTCTTTACGTTTTGACCTGTAGCGAGCTCATTTTTGCGTATTTTTCGGCCTAAATTGGTGGAGTAACATTAAAAGTATGCAGATTTAAAAGCTACAATAAAAAGGGGGTAAAAACAGTTATGTCCTGCAGATTCTTGCTGCTTTCAAATAACGCCTCTTCACTAAGATTGCTTTTAGCAACATAGAAAGCGTAAGGATTACCAAAACATTGGCCATTGGCCACAAGCGGTAATCTAAGCGGTGGCATAGACGGTGCATAATGGATTTCATTCAATGAACAAAAGGCTTCGAGCAGGTGCAGAAATTCCCGCCAAAGCCTGTCTCCCATTCTGTTCATGTCTCACCTTCTCCTTGCTTCGAATTAAAAAAATTCCTTTCGTCTCTTTTAACGTTCCCCAAACTCTTACATGCCGCCTTTATAAAATTAATTGGTTTATTATATTCATGACCAGGTTATTCTTACGCGAAACAATCAAGAGTAGTTGGTTTATAATGAATAGTGAGCCAGTAATTTTAACGTCAGCTGAAGGTGATAGTAATTGAAGGAGGTGGACAGGAGGGGAGGATGAAGGGAGCTCAGCTCAGCGTCCGTCCGTCTGTCAGTGTCGGCGAGGAGTAATGAGAGCAGAGGGGGCGAGCTGCTATGCATGCATTTGAAACATCATCCGTTTGGGCGGGACACATGGCGCCGTCTTTAGGGCTGTATGGTGGGGGGGCCTCCTAGGGCGCTAAGGGGAGGGCTGAAAGAAGGGAGCAGATGTCCGCCGCTGCCCCTCCATGCCCTCCCCCTCCTTCCTTCCTCTTCCCTCCCATTGTCCTTGATCAGAAAGAGAGCATGTGGAGGAGTAATGGGGCCGACTGTGCCCCTCTCCTCCCCCCTTTGCTGTGTCTAGCCCGCCTTGACCTCCCGAGGCTTCTCAAGAGTGGACATGTCCCTCCCTCCCCTCCATCCCTCCCCCCATCCCTCCCCCTCCTCCCCACCCTCCCACCACCTGTCACGGCTTGACCGCCAACCACACCCGCCGCTCCCTTCCATTCGCCTTCCTTGCCCTTTGCATCAGTCCTGGCCACTTAAGAGCGTACACGGGCAGAGCTTACAAGGGCAGAGCGTAGACGGGCTTCTTTCTACACGCCTTTCTGCTCTGCTTGGGGTTAGCTTGGTTGACTGCTAGTAGTGAATGGAATTGGACGATTAGGAGGGAGAGATGCGAAGTTCCGGTGTCTGGGTGTGTTCAGTGGATGAGGGTAGGGGTGGTGGGTGGTTGAAGGGTGAGGAGTAGCATTAGCGGAGAGCGTGTGGGGGTGACAGGAAATCGATGGTGAGGAGGGGTGGGCGCTAAAAGGTGAAAAGGAGGCGGCTGGCTCTGCCCTTTCCTGTCCGTCGGAGCCGGCGAGCGAGGGCCTGCGAGGAGAGGAGCCGAGCCTGTGTGAACTTGACAGCGCCCGCCCAGCCTCCTAATGGAGCGCCTTCAGCCCTCACGCACCCTCCTCTCCTCCTTCCCACTCTCAACCCCCTTCACCATCTCTCCCTCCCTCCACCCCCCCTCTAGCCCAACCCTCCACTTCCCCTCCCCTTCCCAATCCACGTCCAGCCCAGGGCATCGCCTTTGATCGCCTTCAGGCCCGTGGGCGCCCATAGCTTGCTGGGTGGGTGGGAGGGCGGCCTCCTTCCTTCCCTTCATTCTCCCTCCCTCTCCTCCCTTCTACTCCCCCCCCCCCTCCGCTCGCTCCCTCTCCCAGCCTCCTCCTCCGCTGCCCCTCCTAGCCTAGCCCCTCGCCCGCTCTCACATCTGCATCGATTTTCGCCTCCCAACTAGAGCCAGAATCCGCCCTCCTTCCTTCTTTCCCGCCCAGTTCCTCCTAGTCGGCTAAGCTGGCGAGGTTCCTTGCTTCTCTCCCCTCCCTTCTATCCCTTCCTCCAGTCCTTCTCTCCCTCCCTCCAGTCCTTCCCTCCACTGCACCAGCCACTTCCACGCCCCGCCCTCTGCCCCCAAGCCGCCTATTCAACTTCCTATCTCTCCAATTCCGCCCTCTTCTCCCCATCACACATTCATTTTCCATCTCTTTGCCCTCGCTACCTCCACCGCCTACTCCTACTCCTCCTCCCTCCTCTCTCAACCTCAACCATGTCCAACTTCGACCTCTGTTCCACTTGTCTTCACTCCATCCCTTTTCCTGCTCTAGCTTCCTACTCCTTTCCTGCTCATTCAAAGCTTGAGGAGGATGTAGTGGAGATGATAGTAATTTGAGGAAGTGATGGTGTTGAGTGAAATGACGGCGTTTATTCCCCAGAGAGCAGGCGCTATATTGGCTGGTGGAAAGGAGATGCAGGCCCGTTTCCAGCAGAGTCAAGGAAGACGAAGCAGGGAAGGGGAGGAGAGGGGGGAAGGAGGGAGCGTAGAAGGAAGGGGGGAGGGAGAGGGAGTGAGCATGGAGGAGGGTGGAATTACGGGTCTAGGCGGATGGGGCTAGGCGCAGGGCCAGGAGGGCTTGGGCGAAGTGCGGGGTGGGTGGGTGAGTGTATTGATCGGGGCGCCTCAGAGCCCCCAGCCGCCCTTCCGGTGAGCTCCGCCCCTCCCTCCTCGCGTCTTGCATTTCTAGCCCACTACCCTCTCTCTCCCTCTCCCTCTCCCTCTACTCACCTCCCTCCTTCTACTCCTCATACTCCCTCTATCTCCCACCTTCCCTAGAAGGAGGGAGGCCACCCGCTCTCTCTGTATAGTCCACAAAGCAACTCCTTGCTTGGCCTTTTCCTAGATAACTAGGCTTTTTTGACATTCCAAGTATCTTTGAAATGCCACGTGGACGTCATGAGCACATCTGCTCGTCCAGCTTCACGCAACCTTCTCACGACAGCGATGAGGCACTTCAATATCCCCCTCCGCCTTTATCTCTCTCTCACCTCATCCCACCACCTTTTCCTAAACCCAGATTAGATTGTGCCAAATTAACAAGTTGGAGACTAATATTTAAAGTGAAGTGAGCTAATTTGGTGGGAAGAGTAAGTGGGCATGGGCAGTGCATTGAGTGAGAATAGGGGATATGGGATGAGGCATTGAAAAGGGTGGGTGGTTGGGGGAGGGAGGGGTTGAAGAGGCGGGGTAAGGAGGGGTGTGGCGGCGTTGCGGGGGTGGAGGGTGGGGGATGGGGGATGGGAAGGGGGGCAGCTTCCCGAGTAGATTGGATTTGGGGAGGCTTGGAGCCTTTGGGCTGTGCGTGCGCTGGGTTCCCCAGAGTCCTTTGCTGCTGCCTCTGCCATGCCTCATCCTGCAGCTGCCTTCATCCCCACTAGCTCCTTCTACTCCACTTTTACTATCCCTCTGAGAGGAGTGGAGGGAGAGAGGGAGGCTCATGCACTCCCAGCTTCACTAGCCACCTTCTCCTCCCTCTCCCCTTCCACCATTACAGCGCCATACATAGATGATGAGGAGGAATCGCACCCTGGCCTCAGCAAGCTTGTGCCCCTATTCTGTCTTGCCCTGCCCTGCCCTGCCTGCCCTCCCCTCTCCCTGCCCTTCGCACAGAGGCCTAAAGCTGCCCGCGGACACGCGTCTGTGAACATGAACTGCTTACAGCGCCCCTCCGCCCCTCCTCATGCATTATGCCCGCCTTCACTGCTTCCCTCCAGCCCTTCCCCAGCTCCCTCCGCCCGCCACAACCTCATCCATCGCCCAACTCCGTCTACTACTATCAGACACAGGATGATGGTGTAAATGAAGAGTGGAGCTCCGTGTTCACCTCCCTGCCTTGGTGTGTTCGTCGGCTCTCTGGTGGTCCCATCCCATCAGAGGCCCGATCAAATCCGCTACTAAGGCACGCGGTGAATGCCAACTCCCTCTTTCCATACTACGCTACGCCCCTGTGTGTGATTACCTTATATTTCCTTCTCTTCTACTTTGGACACTGGATGCATTTTATTTCTTCTATGGGTCTCGTTTTTTCGATATCTTGCTTTTGATGTCTTGATGTAAGATGGTGGTGATGGTTGATTGGAAGAAGCTAGCTTTTGGTTAGCCATAGTTGCCATGCCAGGGAAAGTGGAAAGAAACGGAAGAGCTTCTGAAATGCCCACCAAAACACACGCCATACACACGCTTCACAAGACATTGATTTTAACTTTTCCTCACACACTACTTATGCGTCGCTGCCTTCTTTGGATACACTAACTCTTCAGCCCTCCTTCACTTCTTAGCTCCGCACTAAGCTCCTTCCAAAGTAATGACTGGTAGAGGAGGGGCTTATTTGGCCAGGGCAGAAAGGGATGAAGGATGGGGGCGATTTGTCAGTGCCTGGCCAGAAAGACGCTCTGCCCTCCCCCTCCCAGCGTAGTCCATTGAGAAAGAAGGAAAGAAGTGTGCTGGTGTTTGGGGGGTGAGGGGAGGAGAGGGAAGGAGAGGAGAGAAGAGGGGAGGAGAGGCGTAGGACGGAAGCGCGTAGCGAGGGCGATTAGCTCCTGAATAAGTCCAATGCTTCCGTTGCAGCTTCTGGCGCAGAGCTCAGCCACATCCGCCTCTACGCCACTCAACCTCTTTTTTTCACCACCCCACTCACTTAGCCGGCCCCTGCTTTTTGCCGCACACTGATAGCGGCTGCCCTATCCTAGAGCTTGTGATAGGGCGGTTGAAGAATGTTGATGGGCTACATCATGGTGGCAGTGGCCTTTGTGTTCGCCTTGCTGCTGGTGGGCGCCTTCCTGGTGGCGCGCTACTTCTTCAAGCTCACCTGCCGCCTTCGCAAGGACGCCGAAGCAGCTGGCAATCCCGCGTGCAGAGAGCAGGTCTGTCCTTTCCGGCACTGTGTCTTTTTCGGGAACTGGATAATCTCGGGCGACGGTTGGTTGGATTGTTGCGAGCGCTTGCTTTTAGAGGACCTAATCTCAGTCAAAGCGGAAAAAGACGAGGGATCTCGTGATAGGCTAAGTCAGAGGTCAGACGTGACGCAAACTGTCACATGGCTAGTCATGGGGAAGGAAAGAATGGAGGTGTGAAATCATTTTACGAATGCCAGGCATGACCCTTTCAGAGGCTAACATTAGAGCGCAGCTTTTTTCTAATAATAACCGGGAAAAATTCAAAATATTAAACGCTGTGCTTTGCTTTTGCCCTCAAAATATTTTGATATATGGCTAGGGAAAATTTGAATTTGATACATTACATTCTGAATGCCCAAGAAAGAAGGTACTTTCTGGAAACGCGTGGCATACAGCTTCCCCAAATACAAACATTAAAATGCAACTTAGAGACTCATTCCGACATTGAATTCGGGCCTTGGTTGAGGTGTACACGGTGGGGGAAAAGGCAGACCGACGGATAAAAGAGGATTTCTATGAAGAGAAAGTAAAGGGCGGTCTTCGGAATGGAGGCTCCAGCCTGTGTCTATCCTGCAGCCAACGTCGCCTCCCATCTACCTATGCTCCATCCAGCAGCACCAGCTCTCCCGATCCCCCTCTTTCACCCTACGAGAATCTCAGGTCACCTCATCCCACACCTCCTCCTCTCTTTCTCCCTTTCACCCTGTCTACCGGGATAGCAGATCTCGGAACTCCGATGGCCTCAGCGATTTGAGCGGGGAAAGTCCCACAGCCTCCGACTCATTCTCCTCCCCAGCCAACCTACGGAAGCCACCGCCTAGGCTCTCCTACAGCCTCACCAGGCCCGCCCCTCTCCAAGACAGCCCATTCTTCAATCCCCATCGCCAACCTGTCCAGCCATTCAGGTCCCCTCTCACATCTCACATCTCCTCCATCTCATGGGTGCCATTTGCAGTCTAAGCTGGAACGGAGGCCTGCCGCAGAGTAGGTCGGCATTGGCCGGCTGGCGTCGCTGCTCTCTACACCAGCAGCAAGGCGCTCGCTTGGAGCCGCCTGCTTCGCCTCTGCCCTCTCGGACAGAGCCCAGCAACCGCTCGCCTCTCCTCCTCTCCCACTCCAACACCTATGCCTTGCTTCACTTTCATCCGCCCAACGGCCATCCTGCCTCCCCACTTCTGCGTCACACTCAGCTCTGACCAACCTACTCACTTTGCTCCATTCACTTATTGCCTTCTCACTTTTCATTGCCTAGTCTCTGTAAAAAATTTGATAACATTTGACTAGTATTAAGATTGAGAGTAAAAGATTTACATTGCACTTTGGGCTAGTGTTAGTTCATTCCGGAGTAAACCCACCAGGTATCATTTGTATTTATTTATGATGTACCCTATCAAATGTAATTAGTAATATGGTGAAAGCATATCCACTGTGTTTTAATTTCTTGTTTTTTGGACTTCTTTTCAATGCATTTTTGAGAATATCCGCTAATAAAAAAGCACACAGCGATCATTAATGAAATAATTGCCCTGGCTGTTTGAAAAAAAACAGGGTGAAATCAAACTTTGCTCCATGAAAAGGCATGTGATCACTAGAAGCGAAAATTCGCTGAGTTCCGAACAACAGAACAATGGCTACATGTGACGCCTGTGCTTCACCCGACGACCAGATCGGCTGTACGAGACCTCCTCAACACCAACTACATTCTCACTCACCTTTTGCTAGTAAATCCATGCCAGATAATTGATAGTCAATGTGGAGGTTAAAAGATGCAGAAAGGGTTTGAAAAGAAAGGAAGGAGATGGACCTCCTCGGAGTCATCGTCGGAGTGTTCAATGTAGCTGTGAACGCGCTTGGCCGCCGTGCGACGCGTTCTCGGCTCACGCTCCAGACGCGCTGCTCCCGCTCTTCTAAATTCTCCTTCTCTCCACAACCTCCCACCCGCCTGCCTTCCACTACCTCGTTTGGCGAAGGCGACTGCGCCGAGGCTCTGGAGACGCGGGGCTGCTTTCTGCTTCACTGTCTTCCTCCTCTTCCTCTTCTTCATCCTCTTCTTCCTCCTCCTCATCTTCTTCCTCCTCTTTCACCTCCACCTCGTCCTCTTCTTTTTCATCCTCCTCCTCCTCCTTTATCTCTTTGGACGGCTCCTCATCGCTGGCTTCTTCTGATTTCATCCGTAGATCGATGTCTTCTTTTATTTCGTCAACTCCATTCACAGCTTTTCTGCCTCAAAATTAGCAACTGTCAGCAAAATCATGCTTAGCTTTTCGTCAACCTTTGGAAGGCGGCGATTTCCTGCTATTTCTAGTCCCATTCACGATGCCCTTTATATCCCCTGGAAATTGAATGTGGGAGTATATCTGAAAGGACTGATGTCCTAAAAGGCACCTTTCGAGACTCCGTTGGTATTTGCTGCCTTGCTGGTGCCTGGCTGATGGTCACTGTCTTCGCTTCCACTGCAATCTCATCCATAGGCGTGGAAGGGGCGAAAAAGACGGGCTAAACCTAGTGATGCGGTTCTTGCCAGCCCTGGCAGGTCTGGTGGTAGGCGGTGAAGGTGGGGGAATGGGAGGGGAGCATGGGCTTTGAGCTGGTCTCAGTCTGCTACGGCGACGTAGGTTGTGCAGTGGAGTGGGGGAAGGAGCGGTTTTGGCCTTGGCGGCCATCTGGCGCTGGTGTTTGGCGAGTCTGGAGGACTCCGCCTCCTCCTGCAGCTCCCAGTCCTCCACGATCTTCTGCACCCGGTCGTTGAAGATGCTCCGCAGTCCGATGCTGCACTTGTACGCCTCCAAGGGAAAAGTGTGAACAATGGAAAAGGATGATGAGGTGAAGGCGGAACATTGGAGCGCTTGTTTGAGGCGGAGTTTTTGAGGGCGAGCAGAAGGTGTTCCATGACATCTTGGAACTCCAACGGCGAGCGCATCCCCGCAATCTGGCTCTTCACTTCGCCCAAGGTTCGCGGCTCTCCCGTCTCAAAGACTTCGTCCGACTCCTCAAAGTCTCTCTTTCTCCCGCCAAAAGATGGAAAACAGAAATAGGCCTACGAGTCGATCAGGGTCCTCAAACGGCAGGGCGTTGGGGCTGGCGGCCAGGTCGGCAATGAGCCGTTCGCAGGCGGCCATCCACTGCGGCGGTCCCTTGGGCTGGGCGGGCCCGCTGCGCCGTCTTCGACTGCTCCTCCTCCGCCCCTCCTCCGCCTCCGACAGCTCCAAGGACTCCAGCCGCCCCACCCGGCCGAAGACGGCGGCGATGCCCAGGCCCTCCTCCTCCCCCTCCTGGCGGATGAAGCGGAGGAGAGCCTCCCGGAGGCGGCGTCCAGTGGACACGATCTCACTGCCCGGCTCGTTGAAGGCCTTCGCGTTGCTGGCCAGCCGACAGATGTCCAGCTCCAGGCTGCTTTGCCGTCTGCACAGAGGAGACTGGGGAGTGGGGGAGGATGGATAAATGGGAAGAAGCTCACCGATAGAAGCGATTGCGAAGGCGTTGCAAGATCATGGACAGGTCGACGGGGTAGGCGATTTTGGTCAGATACTGAGGGTACTTGTCCAGATCAACAGGGTCATGGAAGGGTCCAACATCTGTGTTGCTCCTGCAAAAAGACCATCCGTTCTGTTAAGTCTGAGCCTGAGGGCTGTCCTAATATTACTAATCCCATGGGACAGGACAATCAAAATTGGGTCCACTCCTAATATTACTTAAATCCCATGGGATCCCCTTGGGATTGTCCCATCCCCAGGGGACAGGATTTGGTGGGTCCACTCCTAATATTACTTATTGTTCTCTGTCCCCTGTCCCACGCCACAGACACCCTCCACTCCTAATATTACTTAAATTCCATGGGATATCCCCTCATTTCGTGGGACAACCACAGACAGGGTGGGGGGTGTCTGTGCATGAGGGACAGAATGAAAAAAGATGGAAATAGGTATAGTTTTCATTGAGAACTTGGGGTATGTTGCAGAATAGGGACTTTTATTATTCCACTGATATAGCAATCAGTATACTGACTATATGAAAGGCTTAGGCTTAGTCAAAAACCTTTGTATAGTGGCAACATCGTAGGCTTCGCTTGCGAAGCCTTAAAGCTGTATCCAAACTAGACCAGCAACTGCGTAGGCTTCGCTTGCGAAGCCTTACAGCTTAATACAAACTAGCTTAACTGCACATATACCTGGAAGAATAAAAGTCCCTATTGTGCAAAATTGCTAGAACTTGATTTACAACTAATTTTGTTGAGTATTTCTTACTTATTTCAGCTTGTCTTCAACTTTTGAATTCTGGCAAATATTACAGACTGTCACATGACTGTTCTTTAAAGTTTTTGAGCATTTTTCTCGGAGGCGCACTCATAATGCTATCGCAGCAGAATAATCAAGAATTACCACAGAATTTTGCTGGCAGAGGAGGAGATGGACGAATTGGAAGAGGGGACGCATATTCAGCCTCATCCCACTCTTCCATCATTTTCTACCTCCTTCTCTTCTTTACTGCTTATGTGCCATTTTTCACAAACTCTCTTCATCTATTCCTAGTGGGAGCTATTTCCGCATTCAATCAATTGTAGTTGCGCATTTGTTTTACACTCTTCTCTATCCTCTGTCTCATCCCTTGTCCCTTGTTCCAAGCCAATCCTGTGGTCCGCTCCTATTATTTGTCTTCTGATCCCATGGGATAGCAGCATTAATAATAGGACTGACAAAGCAATCCTATCCCCAAAAGAAGGGACAGGATTCATTAATATTAGGACAGCCCTCTGGAAGAGAATGTGCCAACCGCATTTCCTGAACACCGTCAGCAATGCGGTCCATCTCCTCCTCAAAAGCCGTTCGCAAATCTTCCGCCGAAGCATCAGCCGTCACCTGCAATTTCTCACTTCCATTTTGTTGCAATCGATCGACAATAGCTTAAAATTGCTTGGGAAAATAATTTATTCAGTTTTAATAAACGCTGACTGAGAAATATCTAGCCCATTTTTCCATTGCCATGAAACGAAACTGTAACAATGGCACAAAATTCCCAGTTTTTCGCTCAGAATTAAAAAAATAACGATGGTGTATAATTATTTTTTCAGTAAAAAGGAATTATGAGATTATAAATGTCCCAACTAAAATAGGACCCTACCCACCACACTCCTCAATGGTCACTAAATTTGACGGAAGTGGGTTAATTGGGTAATTTTATCGCGTTTTTGATTGATATTACTTTTTACAAAATATACAAAATTTGGGTTGTTCGGGACAATCGGAATGGATGTGGAGGGTTTGGGCATGCATTCGTGTGATACCTGAGCCTGCGGCCAATCTTGGGGGCGTGGTTTGTGGCGTCCAATGTTCTCTAGATCCTCGTCGGAAGCGGTGATGCCCTCGTTCTTCTTCTGCCCATGGCGAACTGAAAGGAAACAATGGCAAGTTGAGAGTTTGGAGATGGTAAAAAGAGAACGCTTGGGATTGTAGGTCTCCAGGTCCCAGGGGCTGATGCGCTCGTCCTCCCCGTTGTCCCAGCGCACGGTGAGGCTGAGGAAGTGGGACTGCTGCCGACCGCTCCCTCTCTCCACCTTCACACCCCCACCATTCACCACACCACCACCACCGACCCCACCACCACCGACCATTAGGTGTGAAGCAGAAAGTGAACCTTCTCCACCTTGCCGAACCACCAAGCGCCATCGATGATGGACTGGAAGGGCATGCCGGGGGCCCAGTGCAGCTCCAGAGATGCCTCGTAGTGCTCGCGTAGTACGAAGAAGTCGATCACCCCCGGTATGTCATGGTATCTACAATCCCCATTCGTTCCGAGCCTTAGCAGGAGAGTAGGGAGAAAGGAGAACTTGATCTGTAGCAGGTCGCCTCGTTCTCGCTGCAGAGTAAGGGAACAGAGGCGATAGGGGTCCATGATGTAGTCGATGTCCACGATGGTCGCCATCTGCTCGCCCTATATTCATGTTCACGAGTTCATGGCCAGTACTGTAGTTGTGAGGAATGTTTGGGGACAAGCCTTGGTTTTGCACTTGTCCCACCAGCGGGAGGGTACTTTGTAGAGGTTGAAGCGAGCCACGGCTTCCAGATACATCTTGTAGCCTTCCGGGTAGTAGACGACCTTGAAGGAGGACAGGAGATGTGGGATGGGAGGAGGGAGGAAGAAAGGTAAAGACCTCATCGCCCATCTGTGGCACGAAGGGACATTTGCGCACGTGGCGGGCGCTCACCCACTGCGGAAACTCCAGACTCTCCAGCATCACCCGAGCCTCTCTAGGCTTCTTTTTCTTCAATAAGGGAAATTGGAGTAAAGGGTTTCTCAATAAGGAGGGTTTGGAGTAAAGCTTATTTTCCAGTCTCATTTTCCACGATGTACGGGGACTGCTCAAATATTCAAAACATTGTAGTTTCTAGCGCAAGATAGCCTCCCCAGCCCGGTCAGGCCTCAGTAGATTCAGATTTAGGGTTTGCTATGCTGGACTAAAAAAGATTGCCTAAAGTTGTATTCTTTGATGAAATGCTGACCAAAGTTAACCTTTACCTGTCTCAAACACAATATAAGGCACCTAATGAAACAAAATCACCAAAATTCTATACATTATGGCTCAGCAGAGGTCTGCTGCTGCTAATCGCCAAACAGCGAATTTTGAAGCAAACTCCCAAAAAGATGGCTCTGAGAGGCGAGAGGAAATGTGAATCTGACCTCAGCCCTAGGGGCTGGGGGAGGAGGTGCAGAGGAGGTGGAGGGCTGGTCGATGGGCGCTGCCTCTTCCTCTTCATCCTCAGAGGAGGAAGAGGAGGAGGGCAACGGTGGCGTTGGGCTGTAGGCGTTTGGAGGTTGAGCAGCGCGGGCGGCACGCGTACGTCGAAGTGTGGGCTGAGCTCTGAGGCTGGGCCTCGGGTGACGCGGCGGCGAAGCTTCAGGGGCAGCGGGAGCCCTGGAGGGTCGAGGCTGGGCTCTGCTGGTCTCATCGGAGTAGTCAGTGTCGGAGGTGTCCAGGTCGGAGTCCTCGGAGTCCTCGCTGCTCACATTGTTGGCCTCTCCTCCAGAGCTGGCCGCTGCCTCCTCGCCCACCTCTTCAGCTCCCGCCTCAACCACGGCCCCGTCTCGAAGTCGACGCCCTGAAGTGGTTCTATTGGCTGCTGCTCCTGGGGAGCTGCTGTTTTCTCCGCTTCGCCGGGCCTGAGAGATTGAGCCGATTGTAATTGAAAGCAGTTTTGAACGATTGTGAGGGGAAACCGATGGTTTCTGCGGCCGCCTTCGTTGACGATTCTGGGAACCGCGCGGAGAAATAACGATCACGTCCTACCAATTGCAGCCGCCTTTACTGATGAGGAGCTGCTGAAAGGAGACGGAAGAAACCGAAACTGGAAGTTTCATAGGAGACTTTTGATTCTCACGCCGAAGCCAGTCCGTTTCTTCCTCGGCTGAAAGAGTGCTCTGGTGCTTGGGGTAAGGGAATGAGATTAGTGAACCGAGAGCTTGTGTAGCGAGGGTTTGCTGGTGTATGAGAGAAGGCAGAAGTGGGGCCACCACCGCACGTCCCATCCAGGCGCACAGTGGCGGGGAACCATCTGCCATCAGCAGACCATGCCTACTCAAGTTAAGTGACAGAAACTGAAGCTAGGAGACCATTGAGAGATTGCTGAGAGCGCTGAGGAGCTAGCGATGGAAGACTGTCCCTCGACTCCTCCCCAGCCTCCCCGTCCACGTTGGCATTACGCAGCTCAGCTATGACATTGAGCGAGATGGGGCGATGAGGCAGTGCAGGGGTAGAATAGAGGGCAGTAACCGGTGGCGCGTACGGGTATGTGGTGGAGGAAGGCGGTGCTGACGCGCTCCTTGCCGGGTACAAGCCGCTGCAGGTGGCCTGGATACGGCTCACCCTCCGCGTTGACCAGCACAGGCGGCGGCATGAGATGCGGCGCAGTCTGCGTCTGCTCGTCCAGCACCCAGCTGCAGCCACCTTCCTTGCGCACTGCCAGGGGGTGAGGAAAGATAGGCTGTACCCAGAGGCGTCCCGGATGACAGGTCGATAGTCGGTGTGGAAGAACTGCTCGCTGGGCAGAGTGGCCAGCGCTCCGCCGCCAATGGCGAAGGTACTGAGATAGCCTTGAGCATCCACTGCGGCCACCTGGTGGAAGAGGTGTGGTTTGGGAGAAGCGGGGGTGTAAAAGAAGGGTGTACGGTGTATCCTTGAGGGCTGACGGTGCAGTCGAAGAAGGCGCCGTGGCCGGTGGTGGGGTGGGCGTTGAAGTGGCGGAAGATTTCCTGCCCAGTGTGCAGGTCCCACAACAGTAGGAGGCCGTCGTGTCCGGCCGTGAACATGAGACCCGGATGCAGAGGTTGGGGGCAGAGCAGAAAGGCTTCATCCCTGCTCAATCATTTCGGCCTTGAACCGGCTGAAAGGAGAAGCAGAGAATGACTTGTGTCCGGAGAGGAAGCGGAGCAGGGTGCCGGATTCGGAGTGCCAGAGGCGAATGAGGTAGTCGGAGGCAGCCGTCACTGCGATCTCGTCATCTCCCGACCACGCCACCATCGTTACTGAGCCTGTATCGAATGGAAGCATGATGTGAGCAGTTCAACTGTCAGACAAGGGGAAGTGATACCTTTTTGAGCTTTGGATTTGGGATTGGCGGGAGCCCTGGGCGGTGGGGCGTCAGGTGGGCGAGTGTCGATGACCGGTAGGAGTTTAGAGGTCCAAGCGCGAGCCGAATAGCTCCAGATCCTCGCCTTCCCGTCCTTGCTGCCGGACAAGAAGCGCAGGCCGCGATGAGCCCAGTTCAGGCTGTCCACTCGGTCCTTCAAATACTTCTTTGATTCCTTCATTCGCATTGCAGGGAAGATTGGGATTGGACGGTGTGGGCTTCCATCTCGTCCGTCTTGAAGGGCAGGATGGAGGAAGGGTCGAGGGACTGTGCTTCGCAGGCAGGAGCTATGCGATAGACGCGGATGTAATTGTCGCTGCAACCCGTCACTACCATGCTCCCACCTGCAATCATTTGAGCCGCTCATTTTAGGCCATCCATTGACACGAGTTCCAACCAGGGCTATGAGCCGCACAGATCATCTGCGCTCCCGCTTTCACCCTCTCCAGAAATTTGATCGGTTGGGGGCTGCAATGGTGTGCCCCTTCAGATGTGGGGAGGAGGTGAGGGCTGGCAAACTTGAAGGTGAGCTCGACAGGGTCCCAGCGCCAGAAGAAGACGTTGCCGTCGTTGGAGGTGGAGAGGAGATAGCGCGGGGCCTTTGGCTGACAGGGCGGCAGGAATAAGACAGAGGTGATCATGGCGCTGTGCCCGGTCAGCACGGCCACTGTGGCAGCTGTGCGGAGGCAGTAGACGCGAATGCTCTTGTCCACACTGCCGGCGGCGAGGAGGGCGTTGTCGTGGCTCACGGAGAGGTCGCTGATCTCCCCGCCGCTGCCGCGCAGGGTGATCCGAAGGCGGCCATCGTCCACGCCCCAGACCTTGACGAGGTTGTCGTCGGCGCCGGTGATGAGGAAGCGGCCGCTCCGGTCGAAGACCACGCAGAAGACGGAGGCCAGGTGCCCCAGCACCTTCACCTGACGCTCCAGCTTACCGCCTAGCAGACTGCGCGTCGCCCGACCACCCCTAAGCGTCCTGCTCCCGTACTCCCGCCAGCTCAGCATACCACCTAAAGGGGGGCATAAGAGGAAGCATGAAGCGATTGGTGAGGGAGTGGGGAGATGAAGGGAACCGAGGGAGTGGTAGGGCGTAGACTGGGGAGCGGAGAGAGGGCGACGGGATTGTGTGAGGCTGAGGGCGGTGCGGAGGGAGTGTGAGAGGGGCTTGGAGGGGCCGGCGAGGCGTCGAGTGCCGGTGGCGAGCAGAGAGGCTCCGTCCAGGCCGCGCAGCTTCCCCAAGGCCTCCACCAGCTGGCCCAGGTAGCTTCCCGTGTGCAAGCCGCCCACCAGATCATCCTGGAAAGCACCAATCTTCTTTTGCTAGACAAACAATATTGACGAATCAAAGGGGCTTGCTGGAATTTATTTCGTTTTTTCTCTGCTATTCAATACCGCAAGCTAAAGGAGCAAAGCGTGTGAAACATAAAATTTAATCAAAAAAGATAAATAGACATTATTAAACTGCGAAACAATGGAGTTTATGATAAAACAGGGCTTAAAAAAGCGGTAGTATCAGAAGTGGAAGCCAAATTTGAAAATATTGAAAGAGGGAAAAGGAGCGAAGAATAGGAGGGGCAGGCGGCATTTAGCGAGGGGAGGGGAAGGGGGAAGGAGATGGAGGACTGAAAGGACTGCGTACGTATTCGGCGAGGGAGCGCCTATGCTGTCTGCCCTCCCAGTCGCGCCTCCAAGGGACCAGCTGCAAAAAACCAACCTAAGTACAAAATAAATAAATCAATATTTTTCAAGTTTTTCACTTATTTTCGAAATGCGGTATTTCATTGGCATAGATCACGCGGAAACTGTACGAAAGCGAAAATTTCAACTTTTTTTGACCCCGAGTTTTACGCGATATTTGAAGGTCGTTAAAGGCTGTAATAAATGTATCGTTATATATCGCAAGCTTGTGATACCGGTAAAACGAATCAAAAGCGAAAAAATAGCTTTGCAAAATTCAAATGACTTTTCTTGCGCTTTCCATGTCAAGAAAAGAGAACTGCGCACTCATGACGTCATAATCGAAAATTTTATAAAATTCAATTAGTATTACCTGATTTGACTCCATCTCATCACGAAGTACCTGAAAACTCGACAATTTTCTGCATATCCTTCAGTGAACTCAATTAGTTTCTATGAATGATGGCCACTATTCGTTCTGGAAAAGGCGGCAATTTGAATTCTGTCACTGCTAGTCAGAAATTTCATATTTTGTACAGCATTGCGCGAAACAGACTTTCCAACCACATATCGTTCATCATCGAGTGCGACGAATCGAAAAGGAAAGATTTTTAACAGACATTTAACCTTGGCAGCATTTTTGCAGGGTCCAGTTTCCAGGTAGCGCTGAATGAGGTAGTACAACTCTGTAACCAGCCCCCATTCTCTTGCAATTCCTATGAGAGTGAAAAATAGCGCAATATCATCGCAAAGACAGTAGATGTGTAAGGCGTGACCTTGTGAAGAAGCAGCGGAGTATTGCGATGTCATGGATGGTTCCATGGGAGCGGATATTGGTGGGAGAGAGTAGGAGTGAAAAAAGGAGCAAGCTAGGCGCGCACGTCCAGTGCACCAGCCCCCCACATTTCCACAGCCAAGAGACGGGGAGGGAGCGAAAGACCCCGCCTCTCCCTCAACCTTCCCAACAGACGCGCGCATACGCACTTCTTCCCTCCTTCCCACACACCCCTCACACCACCCCCTACTCTCCACCGTATCCCCTTCCCATCCAGCATCTGCGCAGTTATTCCAGCCAACCGCATTTTCCCCAATCAAACTTTCTTTCCTCTTTACGCTAGCCAGCAGTTGGAGCTACTGCGTCAATATGCTGAACTCACTGCTGCCGGGCTTGAGTGGTCGGCAGGTGATTCTGGCCAGCGGCTCACCGCGACGCAAGGAGCTCCTGGCTCAACTCGGCCTTCACTTCCTCGTCCAACCCTCCGCCTTCGCCGAGGACCTGGACAAGAGCGCCTACAAGGAGGACCCAGCCGCCTACGCCCTGGTCACCGCTCGCCAAAAGGCTCGCGACGTCGCCAACAGCGCCCAGGCCCCCGCCACCATCATCGCCGCCGACACCGTCGTCTACCGACACCCTGACATACTCGAGAAGCCCCAGGACCCTCAGCATGCCCGCCAAATGCTCACCTCCCTCAGCGGGCTCTGGCACGAGGTGCTTTCTACTGGCTTACGTTTCACCAGGGAAGAGAGATGATGTGAGTAGGTGCACTCTGGTGTGTGCGTTCTGTCGTTGGTGGAGGGTGGAGGGCGGGTGGAGAGCGAGCTGAGCGAGAGGACGCGAGTGAAGTTTGGGGAGCTGGAGGAGGAGATGGTGGCGGCCTACGTGGAGACGGGGGAGCCGCTGGACAAGGCGGGAGGCTACGGCCTACAGGGCCAAGGCTCCCTGCTGGTGGAGCGCTTGGAAGGCGACCCCTTCAATGTCATCGGTCTGCCCATCTACCAGCTTAGGCTACATCTACAGCACCATTTGTCTCTCATCAAATAGCCATTCCGTTATTCCGTTTCCACAATCTACCGTGATATGCTGTCAGTTTTGATCAAAAATATTTCTTTGCAAAAAATGAAAATATATTACCTGTAAAATAAACCAATTACTTTTAAATCTGCTGGGATGAGAAGACGTCCATTGTTGGTACCCTACTTTAGAAGATGAATTCTGAAACATGTTTCTTCTCAATTGGACATGTTGAAAGGATAAGAAATGCCATTCGATGCGGAAACCGGGTTCACTTGAATGAGCAGATAAGTTTAGAGGAGAGCGAAAAAATATCCAAGCACATGACAGCCAGGGTCTAGCCAGGCGATAAAAAGAAGGGAGTGGGAGGAGAGGCAGGGCCAAAGTTGAGGAGAGGCCGGCTAGATGCAGAGTGAGGCCGTGAGCTGGCCTAAATGAGAGGCGTTGAAGGCTGGTGGCTAGGAGAGGAGAGGGTGAGCGAGGGAGGAAGGAAGGAAGGCCTCTCAGTAGGTCTGCCCCTCCGGCGGCTGGGGCAGCTTTGCGTTCTCTTTCCCAGCCATCACGCGTCGAATTTCCTGTGTGCATCCAGTGGAGGGGATGGGGAAGAGGTGGAGGGAGGATGAAACCTCGAGAAGGTGACGGAGGGTGCATGCCTGATTCCAGCGAGCCAGGACACCCACCTGTCGTTTGTCCACCTACATTTGTTTTTCTTTTTTTTATAGCGGCTGGTAGGAGGATAGAGGCTAACCAATCCGTTGGCCTGGTTGACACAGCTGAGGTTGATTTTGGTGACGAAGCGGATGTCGGGTGGCGCCTGGGGATACTCCTGACCCGCCACCATCTTCAGTTGGTAGATTCGCCCTTCATAGGGAGTCTGGAATTGGCGCCATTTGAGACTAAAGGAGCTATAGGGTGAGGAGATTGTGAAGGGAAGACTCTGGGCGGTCCGATGATCATGCCGGTCCAACGCGTGAGGCTCATGTCGTCCTCATCCTCCAGGCCCCAACTGATCGTTCCATCTCCCTTCCCCTTCTGACCCTCCTCCAGCTCTTCCAGCAGACGGAAGTTCCGCGGCACCGTCACTTCAAACAATCCTCACACCTCTCTTCACCTTCACTCACTTCCCCCTCAGTGATCTAACCGCCGGACATGGCGATGTGTGGTGGAATGTGGGATTGGGCAGCCTGGCCTGCTGCGGAGAGGAGGCGGTAGAGTTGGCGGCGATGATTGAGCGCGGAAGGGCGGCTGATAAAGGAGCAGGGGATCTTTGCTCTCGGGCCTCTAGTCTCCTTGCATGGCTAACAGCGCCACCCGGGCCCCAACCGCGTCCCGAGACCCACTCTCCACATGTGAGCAAACCTCCTACACTCCAATACCTAACCCCCTCCCACGGCCTTCAGCACGTGCACTGATGAAACATAGGGAACCTAGAACTGGATGCATGCTCGCCCATAAAGCAAGCTTGGTCAGGTTGAGATGGGAAGGTGTTGCAGAAGAGGATGAGCCTAAGCAACGTGGTGCGTGATGTGAGTGCGCTGTACAATCGTCTTTTTGAGCACCGCCCAGCCTGCCAGTCCGAGGCCACCTTCTTCTACAACGAGTTCGAAGCGCATCCTAGAGCCAAGGTGCTCTCCCCTCCCTTCTCCGCCCAGGCCCAAATGACTCAGATAGACGCAGTGCAGGAGTTCGACGAGCTCCTCCATGCCTCGCATCAGGTGAAACAGGCAGTTGACTCAGAGCTGGAAGAGCGCGCGGCCTCAGCTCCCCTCCCTCAAATATCCGCCCAGCTCGACGCCATCACCAGTGACCTAGAGCGAACCCTGCACGCCTCTAAAGCTGTAGACAGACTCATATTTGATGGCTGGTTCATGAATTGGGCTGGTGGTTGGAGGGTTTGGCGGAGTATGTGGAGAGCATGAAGGCCAAGAACGAACAGGAGTGGACGGACTTCGAGCGGGAGATCAGCCACAAACGTGCCGAAGTGTACGATTTTGCTCGTGGCCGCTAAGGCTTCTAATTTGATCAACAGAATACTTTTGCAGGGAGTCCCAGTTCAGCCAAAAAATGGAGGAAATGAACATGAAGTTTGCGGAACTAAGCAAAAACTGATGCTTTCATGGTTGTACACGATATGATTATATTTTGTTACCCTGTAGACTGACAATTGCTGTGCTCCATATCTTGTTTGCAAACTAAATTATTGGCCAGTAAATTACTCAATTTGCAAATCTAGCGTCTAGTTTGAAAGATTCGCCAATGCTCGATATAATTACTATTTGAAATGGAAAAAAGATATTTTAGTCTTATCAGAGTTTCAGCTGGGCTCAGGAAAAATGGGCAAGAAAAGCAGCACTAGAAATGGGAAGAAAAAAGCGCCCCGGGAGGGCATTCGAAAGGGCAACCACAGCATGAACCCCGGTTTCATCTCCCTCTCCTTCTCAACTTCCTTAGTCCTCCACACGATGCTCTGCAGATAACCGAGAGGCGAAGAAAGGCCAGGGTCAGATGCGCTCTGCGGCCACCATACGCCGCCTCCGCATGTACAAGAACTCCAAGCCCATTCGGTTGCCTAATGCCAAAGAATAGGAGCTGGGGGGAAGTTGGATTCTGTTTGACAGGAACGCGAGCGGAAAGATCATCAAGGCAGCGCCGTACCAGGAGAAGCTGGCCTCCGGCACCGTCGCCAGGGTACAGCCCGACCGCCGATGGTTCGGCAACACTCGCGTTGTCGGCCAACAAGCACTGCAGACCTTTCAGGCACACTTCAATCCTCTTTTGCTTCGCCCCACACTGTATCATCTGGAAAGGCTTGTAGGAGAACCTGGGCAAGGTGATGCAGGACCCCTACCAGGTGGTCATGCGCAAGACCAAACTTCCCATCACCCTGCTGCAGGAGAAGGCTAAGGTGGCCCCCAATGCATTATCGCCTCCTCATCCCATCAAAGATCTGTGCAGAACGCTCGCGTGCACATACTGGACACTCAGCCCTACGCCTACACCTTCGGCCCCAAAGCCCAGCGCAAACTGCCCGTTACCAAGGTCGCCAACGTGGAGGTCGCCAATGCTCGCTTTATCAATTCGTTGTGATAAAAGAAGTATGATTTAGGAACTGGCAGATGCAGTGGAGTCCGCCACCTCGTCCTACAATCCGGAAATAGACAAAGACCTGGTACGGGAGGAGGAGTGGCGGGAGGAGAACCCCAACCCTCTCTTCAGAGCTGGTCAATCGCATCGAGTCTGGGGTGAGCTCTACAAGGTTCTTTCACCTTTTTGTTTTCCCTTCAGATCCCTAAACGGCTTCTGCTGAAGGTGTTGGACAGTTCGGACGTGGTGTGCGCAGTGCTGGATGCGCGGGACCCGCAGGGCACGCGCTGTCGTCATGTGGAAGAGTTCCTGCGCAAGGAGAAGCCCAACAAGCACCTCATCTTCGTCCTCAACAAGGTTGGCTTTTGTTTGAAGGAAAAGCGATGGAGGTTTGTTTTGGTTGTGAGGTGGACTTGGTGCCGACATCGGTGACGAAGGCGTGGATAGCAACGCTGTCGAAGGAGTACCCAACCGTCGCCTTCCACGCCAGCATCCAGCACAGCTTCGGCAAGGGCAACCTGATAAACCTTCTACGCCAATTCGCCAAGGTTCCCACCATTATCATACCCCATTCATCACTCATCCTTCACCCTTTTGCTTCCAGCTGCATCAGCAGCACCGGCAGATCAGCGTCGGCTTCATGGGCTACCCGAATGTCGGCAAATCCTCCGTCATCAATACGCTGCGTGCCAAGAAAGTCTGCAAGGTCGCTCCGCTTGCCGGTGAAACTAAGGTTTCGCATCCTTCTGCCGTCTAAATCCAGCTCAACTAAACAAAGCGGTCACTGCCAGGTGTGGCAGTATATCACGCTGATGAAGCGGATCTATCTCATCGATTGCCCCGGCGTCGTTTATCCGCAAGGGGACTCAGAGTCCGTGCTCGTCCTCAAAGGAGTTGTTCAGGTTCTCTATTCCAACTTCTCTTCCTCGCTCTCTGCCAAACGATGAGTGCTTGACAGGTAGAGAAAGTGCCGCACCCGGAGGAGCATGTGCACCTGGTGCTGGAGCGAGTGAAGGCGGAGCATCTGCAAAAAGCCTACGGCATCGCCGACTGGAGCGACGAAATGGACTTCCTGGCCAAGTCTCTCTAGCCCTGCTATCTCTACCCTCCCATCCAAAGGGCGCTGTGCTGGTTGGAGGTTGGCGCAGCGAATGGGGAAGCTGATGAAGGGAGGGGAGCCGGACGTGACCTGCGTGGCCAAAATGGTCCTCAACGACTTCCAGCGCGGCAAACTTCCTTTCTTCACTCGGTCTCTCACTCCTCTTCTTTATCCTCACCCTCCGCCCCATCTGCATTCATATTTTAGGCCACCCGGCTACGAAGAGAAGGAGGGGGTTGCGGCGGTGGAGGAGGAGACGGGCCCTTCCATCGTGGAGGAGGAGGGCGTGGACAAGGAGGAGGAGGAGGGGAAGGAGGAGGACAGCGACCTCGAAGGCTCCCTTACCGACATCGGCTCCACCTGCTCCGGCCTTTCAGACCTTGAGTCCCTCTACCCTTCCTTTCTCTAGTCCTTTAGAAACTAGCATCACTGTCTGCAGCGACATGGATGACTTGGATCTGGAGATAGAGGAGGAGGAGACGAAGGCAGGAGAGAAGGTGAAGAAGAGGTGAGGGGTGGATTGTAATAAGGAGTGATAAAATGGAGATTGGATTGAGCGGAGGGCGGAGCAGAGGCGGCTCCTCGTTGCCGGGAGAAAAGGCTGAGCTGCGCCGTCTCAAGCGCTCACGGAAGCGGAAAAGGAATGCTGGCAAGCAAAAGGTTGTGAAAAGCAATTGAGAAAGAGTATGAGGCACAAAAAGAATGATTGAGGTGAGTGTGTTGGGAGAAGGGAAAGACGGGCCGCTGAAGTCGGATGCTGGCGGTAAGCCGGGCTGGGCATGGCGCATGGAGAAGAAACGTCGCGGCAAAAACCCCAAGCATCAACTCTGACATCCCTAACGCCCCTTTTCATGCTCTCCTACCAATTGCTCTCTGCTCATTGAAGTACACTCCTTCAAAAGCAGCTCTTTTTGAAGCTAAACAATGCAAATACGGGTAAGAAAGCGAAATAAGAAACGGAAGCTTATCGTGGGATCAGAGAGTTCTTGCTGCTTTTCTTCCTTGGCTAATGGGCAATAGTGAATGAAAAAGCAAGAGGAGCATTTCCCCATTTGCTATCTTGTGGAACGTGGGTCTTTGGCCTCCTGTTCATTCGGCTCCATTTACATTGTGGAATATCTTCTATGACACCCTTTTCATTCCCTCAAGAGTATAAGTCGTAAATTGGGAACTACCAGAGGCAAGGAAAGGCAACATGGCGAAATCACACTCCAACGCTAGCTCGGAATGATAAGAAACAGCAACGAACAGTCATATTTCGATCTAATCTAGTGGGCGGGAAAAAGAAGAAATAGATAAGAGTTTGAGTGCAATGAGGCCTTTTTGGTTGGTTGCGGGTCTAATCGGAGGGAGCTTTGTCCACGGCAAAAGGTTCGGGGACGTCGATGATGCCGGAGTCGGCGATGACGACCTCTTTCTCGGGGCGGTCCTGAGCCCCCGTCTTTGTTGCCTCCATCTTACGCACCACATCCTTCAACCTCCTTGCTCCTGGCTAAGCCAGGCTTCGCTTTACAGACTAGTGGCCAACCATTCCTTCCAGAACTTTGGCAAAGACCACGTGCTTCCCGTCCAACCTGTCAAAGTTGAAGCTTGGCCATCGGACGGTATGGATTGGATAGGGGCATTTTGGATAAAGAAAGGGTTGGTGGGAGTCTAAAAAGTTTACAGTTCGATGTCAAAAGCAAGCCAACTGTCTAACCAGGTCGTCTTGGCCACGGTGATGAAGAACTGGGAACCGTTGGTGTCCTTCCCTGCATTCGCCATGCTCACCCAGCCCGCTCCGAAGTGCTTCAGCTTGAAGTTTTCGTCGGGAAACTTTTCGCCTTTAATATTTCCCCATTCCTCAATCCAGGGAAGATTGTAAAGACTAGAACCGTAGATGGACTTGCCGCCGGTGCCGTCGCCCTTGGTGAAGTCCCCGCCCTGACACATGAAGCCCTTGATGATGCGATGGAAGGCGCTGCCTTTGTAGCCATCCTGCAGTCTCGTCTTCTTTTGCACGGAGCTTTGGGATGCGGAAGAAGGGTTAAACGGGCTTCTCTCGCTGAGCGAGAGTGGCGAAGTTTTCCGCGGTCTTGGGGACAGTCTTGCCGAAGAGCCCCAGCACTATCCGCCCCACAGGCTCTCCACCGATCTCGATGTCCAAGTACACCTGCCCTTTCACCATTTCTATTACTGAAATTGTGAATCTCCGCTTCAGTGTTTTTTCTCTCTTAGCTGGTTTCTTTATAATGCTTGTAATAAAGTTAGCTTGGGCATCAAGGTAATGAAATTTATTTTATTCATCTTATCATGAAACTAGCTTGGGCTCTAAGGCGATGAAATTAATTTTTAGACTCTTATCATGAAATTATACTTACAAAATTGTGAATGTCTAAAGAGCTAAGAGAGCCCAGAAAATGTTCACCATTGTTATGTTGCAGTTTTATGGCAGGTTAGAATAAAGCATGAAAAAGTTTAATTGATTAGCAGAAATATTCTGAGTCAAAATTTCCATCATGCAAAAGTAATGTTGGTAGCAAAAACAAAAAACTAGCAAAATATAAAAAAATAATATTTTAAATAATATTTTTCGCTATAATGCATATTTCTTATCAATATTAATAAATGTTTAGTTTTTTAGCTCTATCTGAACAATCGTTCCAATGTAGGTTAAATTTTCTGGGCTCTCTTAGCTCTTTAGACATTCACAATTTTGTAAGTATAATTTCATGATAAGAGTCTAAAAATTAATTTCATCGCCTTAGAGCCCAAGCTAGTTTCATGATAAGATGAATAAAATAAATTTCATTACCTTGATGCCCAAGCTAACTTTATTACAAGCATTATAAAGAAACCAGCTAAGAGAGAAAAAACACTGAAGCGGAGATTCACAATTTCAGTAATTTCATCCAATTTGAACAGCCAAAGGCCAATAAAGAGCCTAATGCCCAATACCATGCATTGATGATGAGCGGCTTGTACACCACAGCCTGGCAGAAGCCCATGAAGACAATGTGTAAGCAAATGGACAACAGATTCGTAATCTACGCCCCCAATTTACCTATATGGTGCTGTTATTGAGGCCAAAAACCATTTAAAATGTCCCAAGACGAAGTTGATGATGAGCTGCTTGTACACCACAGCCTGGCAGAAGCCCATGAAGACAATGTGTAAGCAAATGGACAAAAGATTCGTAATTTATGCCCCAATTTACCTATATGGTGATGTTATTCAGGCAAAAAACCCCTTAAAATGCCCCAAGACGAAGTTGATGATGAGCTGCTTGTACACCATGGCCTGGTAGAAGCCCATGAAGACAATGTGTAAGCAAATGGACAAAAGATTCGTAATCTATGCCCCAATTTACCTATATGGTGTGGTTATTGAGGCCAAAAACCCCCTTAAAATGCCCCAAGACGAAGTTGATGATGAGCTGCTTGTACACCACGGCCTGGTAGAAGCCCATGAAGACAATGTGTAAGCAAATGGACAAAAGATTCGTAATCTACGCCCCAATTTACCTATATGGTGCTGTTATTGAGGCCAAAAACCCTTTAAAATGCCCCAAGACGAAGTTGATGATGAGCTGCTTGTACACCATGGCCTGGTAGAAGCCCATGAAGACCAGATTTGCACCTATGGTTGTTTACTATCAAATCGTATCTATTTTTCGAGCCGGTTTCATATCTAGACTCAAAATTAACTTAAACCATCGCCACTGGGCAGCATATCATTTTTAGGATCATTACAGTGCACCCTATAAGTCAAAAATGGTCAAAATTTTTTTTTCAAAAATTCAATGTTTTATATACAGGTTTTGTGTAGTTTTTTGCCAGAATACCGAATCTATCCTTGTTTTTTCCCTCCGAGCATCCTAAAAAAAATTATTCAAGATTTTCGATTTTTTTTGTAAGGGTCCCCCCTTACGTTCAATCGATTTTCCAACCTCAATTTCAGCATAAAGGAGGCCGAAAATCAAAATTCTGGAGGCACCATGCCACCCTCCAGGGTCGATATACTATAGTGACGTTGAGACTGGAGCCCCAGATATTGCCAATCCCCATGCCGAGCAGAACGTACGGCGCACGGCGCACGGCGGACGGCGGACGGATAACGGACGGACACTTTTTAAAAAGTTTTTTGGCCATGACTTGCCCAATTCTCAACCAAATTTGGCAAATTTTTTTTTAAATTAAAGCTCTGTGTCTGATGCGTCCATTGAGCCTACTCACAGCTCTTTAACATGCCCAAGGAATTAATGGCATTGATTCATATTTTCAAAAGCCGTAATAGGGTTGGTCCTTGGCTAAGAGGGGACTGTGCTTACGCTCCGCTCGCACAGCCCCAATTGCAAGCTAGGGAGAAGAAAGGAGTGATGGAACCTTTTGCGTGACCTTTGGTCCGGTGGGCTTATTGCTCTTGTCCAAAGTGGCATAGGCTGCGAGAGTGAGGCAGGAGATGAGCAGTGCCAAGGCAGTCACTCGACGACCCATTCTACAATCACTTTTTGATGTTTTGATGCACAATTTTTTAGGCGAGTAAACGTTATAATTTCTAGTCTTATCTTCATTAATTTCTTTATGGAATTGAAAGTAGACGTTGTTCGGAGAAACTGCGGGAGGCGGAGTGAGATAGCTGAGCTCATGAAAATGCTTTCCCTAGTTCACTTTGCCACGCAAAACATACCTATCTCAAACCTAAGCACCCTCAATCTGCGCAAAAACTTGTCGTCTTCTAAAGCAATGCAACTAAATTAATGAGGTTAAGGTAAGCTTGCACAGAGCTCTTTGGGGGTTGCACAGGCGGGCATAAATTATGAAACGCAACCGCTTATGGAACTAAAGCTGGGAGAAATGCTGACGCATCGTTAGCCTGCGCGCATTGGGCACCATTCGCTGCGAGAGCCTGGCAATTCAACTCCTCCGCCCCAGCACAGTTCATAATTCTCTGCCCAACAGACCATTTACAAAAGCATGCCCAGAGCAAAAGGTAATTTTGCTGAATTTGAGCTGATTTTAATTAAAATCATTAACTCCACACATGACTCTTTGATTCCGACAAGAAAGGCCTGAAATGTAAGCCTAAAAAAGATAAAGAAAATTAGCGAAATGATGTAAAGGCAAAAAAATTATGTTGCATTTATCCGTCAATGTCAAGATTTGTCCTATACATAGAATATAGGGTTTTTGGTTAAAAATTATATTTTTCATTCCTTTCATCATAGCGATTTTTTCTGGGCTAATTATTGCGAATCTTTATTGTAGCTGTTAAAAAAATACACAAAAAAAGACTCGTAACATTTGCCGAAATTCTCGAGGAAAATTTATTCACATTCATTGGCATTCAAAGTCTAATGGCTTTTGTGAAATAAATTTATTTGTTTAGGTCTTAAAATTTGATTTTTCTGGAAGAAAAACAAGAAATCATCAGTATTGCTAGATATTAAAACTTGTGTGAAACTGTCACATAATTTAAGCTTGCAAATAGTTTTTGTTTTGTCACTTTTGAATGATTTTTTTTGAGAATTAAGCCTCTTAATTTCTCATGTAAGAGAGGTAACAATTTTCGACATGTTGAGCAGTCTTCTTTGTCACACTTTGCGTGACTTGGAAATATTGGTACCTAAGCACAATTAGTATTGTTTTTATTTTTCAGCTCCAAATTTTCTGCTTGAATCCAAACTTATAAAAAGTTTAGCCATATCTACTTGGCAGGAACTTAAAACCGAGGCATTGAATTTTAGCTAGATATTTTTAAAAACTTTGCAAAATAAGATTTTCAAATCTTTAAAACCTGTCTTACGTCGTTAGTCTTTTGAAGAGTTCGCACAGATATTTGGCAGCCTCATCATTCTCTTTAGGACCGACAAAAAGCGAGCTATCCGATCGTGCCCTCCCAAACATCTTCTCATCACCAGGTGTCGCTGTGGGTGCAGGGCATCTCTACACACACAAAGGCTGGGTGCGCGCGCGACTTAAGCAGGGGGCGGAGTCCTTCCCCTTTCCCCCTCGCTCCCCTCACGGCCTCAACCTCCCTCCCTCCCTCCCATGGCCTTACTCTCCCACCCCTCCTTGCCTATCCCTCGCTCTCTCCGCGGCGGGCTTTGAATTATTGCCTCATTTAGCGCTCGCCTCTCAATTGGCCGAGAATAAACGCCCGCCTGGACGAGCGAAGGAGGGAGAAGAGCGGGATGCCTCCTGTCTGACTGCCTGTCCAGAGGAGGAGGATGAGGCCCCTGTTGGTGCTGGTGGGGCTGGTGAGGATGGTGGTGGAGGGGGCGTTGGAGAAGACGCACGTGAGCAGCGGCTACAGCCACTACAACGCCGGCGGCTCCATCAATGAGCGCTGCGAGCCCATCACCATCCCTCTCTGCTCCGACATCGAGTACAACCTCACCATCTTCCCCAACCTACTCAACCACCAGAAACAGGTTCTGCCTCCTGCCCCTTTGCTTTATCTTTCCCATTAACAAGGCTTCATGTTGCGGTTTCAATTTATTGCCATTACAATGATAGAAATAAAATAAATGCAATAAAAGAGGGGTGTAAAAATTGAAGGAGGATGCGGGGATGGAGGTGCATCAGTTCTACCCGTTGGTCAAGGTGCGCTGCTCCCCGGAGCTGAAGTTCTTCCTCTGTACCATGTACGCCCCCGTCTGCACCGTCCTCCCCAATCCCATCCCGCCCTGCCGACACCTTTGCCAGGTACACCCAGGCTCTCTGTCTTACTCCATTCCGCTTTAGCAGACCCTTTTTCTTCCCCTTCCCATGGCGCAGATATCAATCACCTAAATTGCCTTCATTTTTTAGCCTGTCACCAGAAATGGGCAATCCGAAATGATTGAAGCCGCTTTCCCTCCCTGGACTGATGGGAATGGGTTGGGGGTATTGTAGGCGGCTCGTTCGGGGTGCGAGAACCTGATGAACAAGTTCGGGTTCGAGTGGCCGCGAACGCTGGACTGCGACCAGTTCCCGGACGAGGGCCTCTGCGTGGGCGAGAACAAGACCCGCAAGTCCGTCGCCCCCGTCCACCCTCCCTCCCCCGCCCTCACCAACAGCGGAGGCCAGGAGCAGGCCCACCTCGCCTGCCCCGCCCGCCTCAACCTCTCCGCCTACAAGGACGCCGCCCACTACGCCCTCCAACTCCCCGGCCAAAGGATTCCCGCCTGCGCCCTCCCCTGCCGAGACATCTTCTTCGACTCCGAGCAACGCCTCTTCCTACGATGGGGCATCGGTTGGCCTTGCCACACCTCCTTCTACTCCATTATTTTATCTTTCGTCAACTAATATGGTTCGAAGCCAATGTTTGTGAACTCAATACTCGTGTGTACTACAATATCTTGAAAAATTAGAGCCAACTTATTGGCATGAGGCCAAATGGAAGCTTCGAATGTAAAAAAAGTGGGAGAATTGAAGGTATTTTGTCGATGGTGAGTTTGGGGGCAACGCTGTTCACGACGCTGACGTTCCTGGTGGACATGGGTCGGTTTCGGTACCCAGTGCGGCCGATCTTCTTCATGAGCCTCTGCTACTTGGTCAAAAGCGCCGTCTTCCTCGTCGGATTCATCGCCGAGGATCGAGTCGCTTGTCACCCGCTGGAGCCTACTCTCACTGGCCTCGACCTCAGCTTCAAGAAGAGTTCGAATTTGTTCAGTGCTTGTTGGTTGAGGGAGGGGTATGCAAATTTTAGCGCCAATTATGGCTTACTACAATCATGCCAGTACAATAATTCATCTCTGTTACAAAGTGACATTTTAAGGCTGCAATTTGTGAGAATGCGAGCTTTGAGCAAAAAATGAATTCCAGGCGCGCTGTGGGTGGTGACACAGGGAACAAATCACTGGGAGTGCACCGCTCTGGCTACACTCGCCTACTTCTTCGACATCGCCTCCTTCATCTGGTGGCTCATCCTCTGCTTCACCTGGTATCAGCCCCCATCCAGCCCTCCTGAGCCTCTTCCTCCAAACGCTATTGGTCCCTAGGTTCCTACAAGCGGGACTGTCTTGGGCTTCTGAGGCCATCGAGGGAGTGGCGCACTGGTTCCACCTCCTCAGCTGGGGCGTCCCCGCTGCCTTCGTCATCGTCGCCCTCGTCACTCAGGCCATCGACGGAGACGTTTTCTCCGGCACCTGCAGGTAACTTTCTCCTCCTCCTCCCACCTCATCACCCAGTCATATTGTCTGCTGCAGTGTGGGAAATTGGAATGGGGATGCGCTGAGGCAGCTGGTGCTGTACCCACTGGCAGGCTGTCTGGGGCTGGGCTTCCTGTTCCTGCTGCTGGGAATAGCGTCGATGTGTCGCGTGCGGCGCTACATGAAGTCGGAGCCGGAGCGGCTGCTGAAGATCGAGAAGCTGGAGAAGCTCATGCTCCGCATCTCCGCCTTCTCCGTCGCCTACGTCGTTCCCGCCGTCATCACCGCCGCCTGCCTCGGCTACCAGGCCACTTCACTACCCCACTGGCTCCGCAGATGGTTTCCCTCTTTTCACCTCCTACATCTACGCTTGGCTTTACCACGTTTCAGTCAAGAACAAGGCGGACATTTGTCTTACTAGCTGTCAATACCTTACCGTAAAACTTGTAGTTTGATCAGAGTAGGAAAAAGCGATCGGGACTAGTTTCATTTGGAAGAGTGTTTGTTGTTGCAGTCTAGGTGTGTATTTATGCAACGATGGGTTTAGGTACGACAGCAATTGTCGGAACGGTCGGGCGCTGGGATTCCCATCGGTTTGTCCTCCGCCACCGTCCCGGCCGCCGGGGCTGGCGTCAGCGGGGCCGGAGTTCCTGGTGTTCGTGTTCAAGTACCTGATGGCCCTGGTGGTGGGGGTGACGTGCGCAGTGTGGATCTGCTCCGCCAAGACCGTCGGCTCCTGGAACGCCTTCTACAATCGAGTCTTCCGCCGCCGCCTCCGCGTACCCACCAACGACCCTCACGCCTGACTTTCGCCCTCGCCTCACTTCCGATTGCGCTTCCTCTCTCTCTCTTGTCCAATTTGGCGCCTCTCTTGTCACAGCGGGAGGGAGGGACCATCTTACTTTCTGCCCACACCAGCCCGCAGCCCTGTCTCCCCACCCCATTTGAGCCTCGTGAGGGGGGGGGGGGGGGAACTCGTCTGACTAGCTAAGGGCGGGTGGGAGTAGAATGGGTAGCCTCTATTTCACCCCTTCCCTCATCCGCCTCCGCCTTCCGCATTTGCCAAAGCTGATTTATCGGCTCTCCTTCTCTTCAGGGGACCGCCGCCACCGCCCCTCCTCTCTTCTTCTCTTCTCACCCCTCTACCCTCCTCCCCTCTCTTGTCACCCCTCCTACCCCCCTACCCTCTGCATGACTCACGGGACTGCCAACGCCTCGGCAAACAACACTGGAGGCCTCCTTTTGGGGAGGGAAGGGGGGATGGGGGGTCAGAGGAAGCTTGACAGGCCCATGCATAGCTTCTCCTCCAACCAGCTCCCTCTCTCCTGTCTCTACTGCTCCAGTTCAGGGTTCACTGCTTCAATGCTGGCTGAGGCAGGGTGAGGCCAGGCTGCCTTTGCACGCCGTCCATTGGCTCACAAGCACAGGGTATATTGAGGACTTTAGGGCGCGCATAGTTTGAAGGGGGAGGAAGCTGCGGAGGACGGAGCCAGGGTAGTGTCTGTGTTGAGGGACAGGGTACTGAGGGGGAACGGGGGAGAGGGGGGAGAGGGGAGGAGGAGAGAAGAGAGGGGGAGAGGAGAGGGGGCGGTAGGTCATCCATCAACCTGTCAAAAATCGGGGAAGCGAGGGGGGTAGGGGAGTGAGCCTGGGCCTGAGGGCTGGCGCGCAGATGTGTGCGGCCCTGGTTTCGCCCTCCCCACTCTCTATCTCCCACTTCCCTTCCACCACCACCCTCCCGCCCCCACCCCCCGCCCCTGATAGAGCGCTGTGTAGGGCCCAAAGCCCCCTTCCAATCCCACCCACCCCCAGCCTTGGCTGAAGGTGAGAGTGTCTTTGCCCTGCCCCCACCCCCACGCTTATGTATATCTACACACACCAGTCCGCGTGTAGTAGTCTATGAAAGGCGAGGGGACGTATATTATGCACGGAACATGAGGGGCGGGGGGAGGTCCTCCTAAATGGGCAATGGGAGGGAGAGGGAGGGAACATGAGGGGCAGAGAGAGAGCAGCAGAGACTCAATCGCAGAGGGGCCCAAGGAAAGGGGCCGGCCATAAATCAGGCCAGTTCGATTTATGCCCAGCCCTTCCCCTGCCGCCTCCCCCCTTCCCCACGCTCTTCCCTCCTCCCTCCTCCTCGGTTAGGCTGTTTGCCCAAGCGAGTGATACGAGGAGGCGGGCCCTACAAAATGGCCGCCCATAAAGCACCTCATAAACCCCCGCCGACGACGCCCTAAACACTCCCAAAGGCTACGGGGGCAACGGGGGAAGGAGGGAAGGGGAAGGGCAACCAGGCCACTTTACGACCACCTAAAAATCATGTCCTTTCACGCCCCTAAATGAGCCCCATTCATTCCACCACCCTCAAACACCCCAACCCTTCCGCTCCTCGCAGTGAAATCTATGGCGGCCTAATTGGACAAAGGAGTGGTAAGAACTCCACTGAATGAAGCTGATTATTTCTAGAGCCTATGTTCAAAAGCATGCACAATCGAAATTGGCGCGAAGCTTTGGATGCTAATTTATGCAATGCGCTGCAGTAGCTGTACCTGAAAGCTTGGACAAAATTGTTGACGTGAATTGGTTTCGATGCAAATGCGTCCCTGATTCCGATGAACCTTTGATGTGATGCCGACACAGTGTAGGCTTCTATGTCCATCCACAGACCATTTGACTGAGGCTACCTCTTACGCTCTTCTCTTGTCTCTATTTTTACACTCATAGATATGGTTTCACACTTTCGGTGTCATGCTAAAAATTGTTGGCTATATTTTGTTAGGATGCTACTTGTGAAGGCGTGGATACTTGCTGCATTCTTTTCGCTCCCCCTCCCCCATTTCCTGCCTCGGTGTGTGCCCCGAGACTCCACAGCTCCGAACAGTGTGCGTGGCCATTTTGCCTAGTGCGCGTATGTACAGGTTGGGGAGGGAGATTTTTATCAGCGCTCACAGGGTAACCGCTGCATTTCTTCGCCTCACCTCCCTCTTGCTTCGTTCCAGTCAGGCCTACATAGATATCTGCTCCACCCTACAAACACACACTCTGTACATTCGCTGCGCATTTTCCTACTCCTGCATACTCGCTGTCTCTCGTCCTTCGGATTTTGTGGCAATCCTTGAATTTCTTTATTTCCGATAAAAATGGACTATGAAGAAAGAAAATCTAGAAAATCCTACGACCTTGACCGAGTATTGGAAACAAACTCAAAAGTACAAGCAATCAGAAGACAATCGAAACAAGCACCAATTTGCAAGATTGATTCGACTCAGTTTAGTCTAAGTATTTATGAGAAAGAGGCAAAGACAAGGCAGCCTTTTTGAGTGCAGATGCCGAGCGGGATCAGGGGAGGGCTAAGCCCTTGGAGGGGGTCAGTGTAGAGGGGTGTGGGTGAACTGAGAGTGTTTGTGGGTGCCGAGAGGCTCCTTTTGTTCTTCCCGCTGCTCATTAGGGAGGGCCCAGAATAGGAGAGGGAGGCTGAGCCAATGACCCCGTGGCGGGCGAGTGGGAAGGGAGCCTGTTTGTCCTGGGCGGGTCGTAAAGCGCTTGCCTGCCTGCCCAGTGGGAGGAAGGGAGGGAGGGATGGAAGGCGCCTGGTGAAGATGCGCTGCTCTGATAGACAGCACCGACCTTTGGCCCGCTAAATTACGAGCGCTCCTAATGAAGCGCCTTTTCTGGCCCTCCTCACTCAGCCTGCGTCTTTTATCTGCATGTGCTGGTCATTAATTTATAGCCCTATAGGTCTCCGTCTTTTGAAACTAGTATAGAGACTTTCACTTAAAGCATTGAGCCCGTTTTTTCTGTTTTTTCCTTCATATGCTGATGGACCTACTATCTTTTTCGCAACAACTTTTTTCAGCTGTTCTCGTCAGAACAGCGGCTGGTGATAAAGGAACTGGTGAGGAAGTATGGTGGGCAAAAGATGCATGGTGAAGCAGGTGAGCGGCGACAGGGCATGGGACCGAAAAGGGGCGAAGAGGAAAGATGGAGAAGATGGATGGAGCGGAGCGCAGGTGAAGTCGATTATAAGCCCAGCAAGGCTGCCTCACCTCTCCTAGACGCAGATCAAAGACACGCACCGCCCCCTTCCAAAGTTCACTCACCAGCAACGCTGCCTCTGACAGTTATATGCACAGACGTTGAATCACTAATACAGCTGATGTTCGAAATCGGAATGGAATGGGAGTCGAATCATTGAAACAAGGTTATATCGACTATCGCCAATAGGTGCGCGGCCAGCTTTCCAAATTAAAAATCCATGGAGTTACCAATTTTCGCTTTTTAACTCTAAATATTTAGAAATAACTAAATCTCACACATTACTAAATGCTTTTAAATTGCCAATGCCATCAAAACCATTGGTTAAAATAATTTTGGAAGTTTGAACAAAAACGGTGGAAAATTTATGCAGATCCCAATTTTCAAAATATAATTTTATATATTTAAAATTAACTTAAGATCAATGACATAAGCAGATTTTCCAATGCAAATGATTTGAACAGCATGCTATGAAAAAATTGATTATTCATTCAGTTACTAATTGAACACACATCTAAACACATCTACACCACAAGCCAATATTTTGATGTAGCTCCACAAAAAATTTTGTTGGAAAATTAAGGAGCTACAGATTTTTATGATTTTTAGTTATTTAATTTTAACTAATATAAGAAGCGTTTTTTGATAGGAGGATCCCACAAAGGGGGCGAACATTAATTTTTAGTTCTTTTTATGACAGATTCAAAATCTCCATTCATTTTTATGAACCTCTACCAATTTTGGGCGCAAACTATTCAGAAATAGGCTCGCTACAGCTCCAAACGTGAAGGGAGGTCGGAATTTGGGCAAAATTTGCGTTTTAGGTACTTTAAGTCATACCTAAGCCTATTTCTCAAGCATTTTCAGTTAGAGTATAGGCATTTTGGGTATCATTCGAAAGGATACAAACTAAAAAAGAGGGCTCACTCCAACTATCCCCCCACAAGCAAACTACCCCCCACCTCTGAAAAAATTTTAAATTGAAGTTGAACCCAATAAAATATTTTTACTTTTATATATCAGCTTCCAAAATTGGCCTATGTTATAATATAGGTCATGTTTGCTAGGGTAACATTTTTGCACAAAAACTTCCTGCTCTGCCGGATCTCTAAATATCTTAATTTCCTTTGTGAGCGGCTTACCATAAGCCTTACGCAAGTGTCTACCAGGAAAAAAAATACTGGGTCTTCACATTATTAGTTGAAAAAATAATCGAATGTATTAGGAAAAGTCCAAAATTTGCCATATGCTTAAGGATAATCACAAAAATATAAAAATTACGAAAAAAACCAAAATATGCCTGGAGCCACTACCTAGGCAACCTCAGGCAAAATTTGAGCGAATTTCGTTGAGAAACCGCGATATACGGGACCAGAGCACCAGAGCTCCTCCGGCCTCCGGGCACTGGTGCATGCTTTGTATGCTAGGCTGCGCTCCGGGGCCTTCACACCTATGCCCTCCGGCCTCCAGAGTTCTGACTGCCCTGCCCTCCGCGGTAGGCGGCCTTCGGCCACGCAAAAAAATAATTTTAAAAAGTAGGCGGACTAGCTAAAATATTTTCAGCGACCGTAATTTTAATTTTTGCTAAAGCTTTTGTAAAAGTGTTTAGCTTCTTTATGGCGCACTATATGCTTTTTTCAATGACACAATAAAAATTGACACAATAACACAATAAATGACACAATAATAGATTTAAAGATGCAGTTAGGACCACATAAATAAAATAACGTTCATTCCTATAGCAATGTAACAAACGGCCCATTAATTGTTGCAAATTTATAGGAAGCGGAATTTCTTTACCGGAAGAATGCAAAAAGCAGTCTCATACCCTTTCCGTTTTATCTTTTCTCCCACAAATTCTTCAGTTAGAATACAAAATGGCGAGCGGTAAAATGGCAATTGTGGCGACTCATTTAGAGGAGCTATATCGTGGCTCAACTACACGATTTTTCCTGACTATCTTGCAACTTCTTGGAATTGACCACGTCAACACCTAGCATTATGTTTCTGCTGCTCATTTTTGACCGCGGAGCGGCCCGAAGGGCCGCTCCGCGGTCTATAGAGGTTACTTAACTTTTGTCCTCATGTGTATATATGTATATATATATATATGTATGTCTGGAAATGCTGGGAACGGGCGAATTCTCAACGGATTTGGACAAACTTTTTTTTTCCTGAAAGGTAATGAGATTTTAGGAAGATCTGGAGGGGTAGACCCGGAATTTGAACTTTTGAAACATTACTTTTTTGGGTAGAAAGGTTGAAAATTTGGGTATGCTGTAAAAGGCTCAATTCTCAACGGATTGGGACAAACTTTTTTTTTCCTGAAAGGTAATAAAATTTTAGGAAGATCTGGAGGGGTGGAACTGTTTTCCGAGCATTTGAAACATTACTTTTTTGGGTAGAAAGTTTGAAAATTTGGGTATGCTGTAAAAGGCTCAATTCTCAACGGATTTGGACAAACTTTTTTTTCCTGAAAGGTAATGAGATTTTAGGAAGATATGGAGGGGTGGAACTGGTTTCCGAGCATTTGAAACATTACTTTTTTGGGTAGAAAGGTCGAAAATTTGGGTATGCTGTAAAAGGCTCAATTCTCAACGGATATTGACAAACTTTTTTTTTCCTGAAAGGAAATAAAATTTGAGGAAGATCTGGAGAGGTTTGACAAGTCCCGGAGCATTTGAAACATAACTTTTTTAGGTAGAAAGGTTTAAAAATGGGGTATGTTGAGAGCTCCGCGGTCACCTATTGCGCTCTGCGCCATATACTTGTTTGACGGGAAAATAACAAATACATTATCACGAATACATTATGAGGGAAGAACCTGAGATTGTCATTTAGTAAGATCTCGACAGGGCTCTAAGTACCTCGACAAGGCAAATTTTTCACCAGGTTTTGAGGTTTAATTTCTCAGCCAGCCCCATTAAAAACAATAAACTTTTTCAAAGTTTGCAATAAACCAGTAGACTCAGGTGTAAAATGTCTCAAACATTCAGAATCAAGCGGTTTATTGCAGTTTATTACAGCTTTTTTCAGAACTGCAAGCAGATTTCAGTTTTGGCCCCTTTCATAGAATTTAGGCCTTTCTAACTGTGGGCCAATGCCAGAGCAATAATCTACGGCCCATGATAGCAAGCTCCGATTGGGGACGTCCTCCAACTACACCCTGCTCTAGACCACGAAACTATAGGGTATCCTTATACATAGAACCAAGAAGACATCCTCAGCTAAAACTGCCCATGTTCACTGGCCTTTGCACAATTGATCTGCGCATGATTCCTTCAGGATTTAATTGTTCACCATGATTCATGATTCCATATTTCTTGAATTTGAGAGCTTCAATATGTCAGCATTACAACGTCTTTTGTTATTTTAATCCATTTATGTACAGGGCCGTAGTCTTCCATGGGGTTTTATCTGGCGTAGGATGAGGGCGTATTGGTGTTAGTACTGAAGACAGTGGAGACTGGCAGAATCCAGCTCCTTTTATACTAGAAAATTGCCCAAAAACAGTATCACATCCTGGGACGACAGGAAAGCTGAGGCTGGGTTGGTGCTGCAAACATGTGGAGCCAACCCCAAGCTTCAACATTTCGCAATAAATTAGTTAGAAGGCTCTAGACGCTATAAGAGTGCCAAAAGCCGAAATCTGCGTATGGCGCTTCAAAAAGCTGCAATAAACGCGGCAGTGTTAAAAAAATGTGTGCATGAATTTGCAAATGTGGGCATCATTAATTGGCTTTTTAGCTCAAACCAGTTCATTTTAAGATGTGCACATTTCGAATTTCTATCACACCTTTTATTAACCTTTTTTGAAGTATCATTGCTAATGAAATGTGGGTAAACAATGATTTTTCTACCTTTACGGCATTGTACATTGAATGTGCCATCGATTTTAAAAATGTGGGCACTGTCTCTAGACTAATTCGGGTGTGCTTTTTTCGAATCTGCAGCCCACATTTCCTATTTCGATCCCACATTTCCTGTTTTGGCCTTGTTTAGCCACTAGACCCCTAGTGAGCCCACGATCAGCCTTGTGTATCATTCGACCACACGATTCAGGGAATGTGCCATCAATTTTGGAAATGTGGGCACTGTCTCTAGACCAATTCGGGTGTGCTTTTCCCGAATCAGCAGCCCACATTTCCTATTTCGATCCCACATTTCCTGTTTTGGCCTTGTTTAGCCACTAGACCCCTATTAAGCCCATGATCAGCCTTGTGTATCATTCGACCACACGATTCAGGGAATGTGCCATCGATTTTGGAAATGTGGGCACTGTCTCTAGACTAATTCGGGTGTGCTTTTCCTGAATCGGCAGCCCACATTTCATATTTCGATCCCACATTTCCTGTTTTGGCCTTGTTTAGCCACTAGACCCCTAATTGAGCCCATGATCAGCCTTGCGTATCATTCGACCACACGATTCAGGGAATGTGCCATCGATTTTGGAAATGTGGGCACTGTTAGTCATCTTATCTAGCTTACTTTCAGCTTGCCGATGGTACCATTTTACCATTTGTTTCCTTCACTTCAGGCATTCCAAATTAAAAAAAATAAGAATATTTTATTCATGATCAGTTTCGAATTAGCCAAATCTAGTTAGAGAAAACTAGCATAAAAAATAACGTTGAAACCATATAAAACATATATTAGAATTTTTACACCATGTTTAAGCCTGAAAGAGGACAGGAAAATAACTGAAACAAATACTTGGATAAGCAAATGACTTGTGATCGCCAGACAAAATAGGCCACCTCTGTTTTTCAGACCTAATTTGTTTTCTGCAGAAGATTTTAAAAAATAACTTCACCACTGCTTAGAGCTATTGATGGGTTTTTTTGAGCCCAAGAACGTCACTGTAGGTGCTTCCCATGACCTATAGCAGCTGTCAACAAAAAGTCGTTCAGAGCCCCCGGTGTTATACCTTTTTGAGTTTCGCGTATTCACCCCCGTTCCAATGTTAAAGAGTTTTCCCTCCATTATTTAACTCGGTGATGCCAGCCTGGTGAACATTCATTGCTCATAAGAAATGCCTTGAAACATCTGGTCACCGAGAAGAGCCAAAATCGCGAAAATTGACTTTACTCATTTGACGTTTTCATTTAAATAATTTTAAAAAGTTGACAAAGTAAAGATGCAATTCAAAACAAAATTGTTTTGTCTTGAGTTTAAAAAAAAATTCGTCAAGAAAAGTTGAAAATTGCTTGAGCTAGAATATAGTAAATTTGAAAAAGACCCAAAAATGGCAAAATTCGACCCGTTTTCACTCATAATTCATTATTAAGAAAAAACCGCGAGGACGCGAGATATGCTCGTGCAGAAATTATTCGGCACCTTTTACTAACATCATTGTTGTTAAAAAAATGTGGGGTATGTTTTTGCGATGTATATTGTAGTCTTCAGG
This sequence comes from Ptycholaimellus sp. GST1_10, assembly GCA_030248095.1. NCBI lineage: Eukaryota > Metazoa > Nematoda > Chromadorea > Chromadorida > Chromadoridae > Ptycholaimellus > Ptycholaimellus sp. GST1_10. The sequence continues at coordinate 65,241 of JASANA010000053.1, forward strand.
TACTCTTGACTCGTACTTCGCAAAAATGACCCCCACATTCCCCAACAATAAGTTACCTTTTTTGCGCGGCCGAAGGCCGCCTGCCGCGGAGGGCAGGGCAGCCAGAGCTCCGGAGGCCGGAGGGCATGGGTGCGGAGGCCCCGGAGCGTAGCCTAGCATGCGAAGCATGCTAGGCGAAGCGTAGGGGCCGTAGCACCCGTGCCCGGAGGCCGGAGGAGCTCTGGCGCCCTGCCCGAAGCGGCGGGCGGCCAAGGCCAGCTTAAGCAGTTACCCCATTTTTGCGTCCGTCTGTCCGCATATATATATATGTGTGGTTCCGGGGCCGGGCCTCCGCGGTTTTTCAACGAAATTGGCTAATTTTTTGCATGAAGGTCCTTCTGGGTGGTATCTCCAGGCCATTTTTTGGGATGGGCGTAATTTTTCGATTTTCGCCCAAAACTCAATTTGTTGATGTTTCAAAGTACCAAAATTCATAAATAGCTGGTTTTTCAATGAAATTGGCTGAAATTTTGCATGAAGGTCCGCCTGGGTAATATCTCCAGGTCATTTTTGGTGCTTGGCGTAATTTTGCGTTTTTTTCCCAAAACCTAAAATTTTGATGTTTCAAAGTACCAAAATTCATAAATCGCTGGTTTTTCAATGAAATTGGCTGAAATTTTGCATGAAGGTCCGCCTGGTAATATCTCCAGGTCATTTTCGGTGCTTGGCGTAATTTTGCGTTTTTTTCCCAAAACCTAAAATTTTGATGTTTCAAAGTATCAAAATTCATAAATCGCTGGTTTTTCAATGATATTGGCTGAAATTTTGCATGAAAGTCTGTCTAAGTGGTGGTTTAGGACCTTTATTGGGGTTTTGCAAAATTTTAGATTTTTTTCTAAAAAACTTAATATTTTGATGTTTCAAAACTGAAGAACTCATAACTCCCTTGTTTTTAAACAAAATTGGCTGCAATTTTGCATGAAGGCTGGCTGGAGGCTTTGGACCATTATTTGGGCTTTGAGAAATATATGGGGTTTTCCCTAAAACATAAAATTTTGATGTTTCAAAATTGAAAAATTCATTAATCCTTGGTTAATCAACCCAATTGGCTAAAATATGCTCATGTAGCTTCACAATATTGCTTGGAATAGAGGCCGCGCATCTTGGCGACAGCCGAGAATACCTTGTTTAGCTATCAGCACGCAATTTTGTTAAAAAAATGTAAAATCAAATTTGCGAATGTGGGCAGGTTATTCCATCTTTTAATGATATAAATAACTCAAAAATGAAGTGCACATTACAAAATAGTCATACACATTTTATTTACCATGCCCCAATAAACGGCAAAAAACCGCTGGATTATTAATGTTTCAGGAAATTTATGCCCGATTCCAGCGGTTTATTGCAGTTTATTGCGGGGATTTGGGCCACTAGCAAAGTTATTAGTCGAATTTACCCTGAAAAAGGGGCCAAATGATGAAATTTGCGCATACCGCTTCAAAAAGCTGCAATAAACTGCAATGAACCGCTGGATTATCAAAGTATGTGAAATTCTATACTAGATTCCCGCGGTTTATTGCAGTTTATTGTGGGGATTGGGGCCACTACCACAGTTAGAAGGGCCTAAATGCTAAGAAAGGGGCCAACATCTGAATTCTGCTTGCAGTTCTGTAAAAAAACTGCAATAAACTGCAATAAACCGCTTAAATTTGAATGTTTGAGACATTTTACACCTAAATCTACTGGTTTATTGCACACTTCAAAAAAGTTAATTGTTTTCGATGTATGCCAAAATCTCAGGTGCTTTTCAGTGAATTGAGTCGCAAATTCAAACACAAACCAAGGAGAGAGGAAACGTCAAAGTGCAAATACTTGCTATGCATACATAAACTAGGTCCTATGAAGTGGGGCGATTAGGGGAGATATTTTAGGTTTTAGGCTGTTTAATTTAGGGAATAATTTAATAATTTTAATATTAATGAATATCTCATTCATAATAGGCTTGGTGAAATTAGCCGTCAGACGCTCAATATTTTAAATTTTCATTGGAAAAAAAATTATGTGAAAATTGATTTTTGGACGATATCTTAGCCAGTTCTTTCCAAAGAAACCTTAACTAAAGAGCTGAGTCGTTGTCGTTTTGCAGACCCCGTCAGAGGCTTTAAAAGCGATGATCGCTGGGGATGTAAATTTTACTACTGCGCTGATCAGAAGAGACCTTATTCCAGGAATGGGCGATGGGAACTTTGTCGGACTTCCACAAGTTCACGAAACCCAATCTGTGTATGTAATTGCTTTTGAGAGACATTATATGTAATCAAAAATACTCATGAAAACGGTGTTTTTTCCAATGCGAAACTGACCGAATGAATGCTTACAGCATATATTTTCCCACTATCTGCCGTTTACTGTATCACTTTTGAGCTAGGCGTTTGTAATTTGGAGCCTCAAATGTACAAAATTATGTTAATAATATTAATAATGCGTAATAATGTTAATAATTAATAATGTTACAATGTTAATGTTAATAATCCTAGGGCGCGACAGCGCCCTAGTTATGAATGGGTGATCGAGTTTTTGCATGGTTTCCTGTCACCGAATTGATTGGAAGACTGGTAGGTTGAACCCTAGGACATATATATATCAATCGAAAGCTCGCAGTCTGCTCCAGATGGCAAAATTCTTGAAATTTTGATTTAGGCCTCTGAATTTTAATAAATAACCAAAATATTAACTGAAATATATAAAAAGGGAAACTGCGCAGATTTTTATAAACTGATGCTCAGGTTAGCTTCAACGCGAAAGGGAAACTGCGCAGATTTTTATGAACTGATGCTCAGGTTAGCTTCAATGCGATAGATCTTAATTCCTAGGGCGCGACAGCGCCCTAGTTATGAATGGGTGATCGAGTTTTTGCATGGTTTGCTATGATCGTGAAATCGTGAAATTTTGAAACCTACCTGAATTACCTACATGAAATTACCTACCAAACAACAACAACCCAATGACTGTTTGAAGCCTTGTTCATGTGGCAAGTAAATATGTCTTCCACATGGCCAAGATCTAGACAAGAGTAAAATGCTACAGCATGAACCTCTTATGAATTGTCACTCATCAAAAAGAAATAGACAAGGTGGGACAAAATTGTGAGAAATTTTGATTTAATTTATAAACAATGTTGAGTTAAAAATTTAACAGGTTCATCTACAAATCCACTGATCATTCATAAGCAGGCGGCAATTTTGGCACAAAGAGGACAAACATTATTGAAAGCTAATATAGAAAATATAACTAGAGGAAAAAAAATATGTTAAAATGTTAAATCGAAGAAATTTTTCTGAATTTTTGGTCATGATGAAATTATAAGTTTACTAAAAGAGCGTAACAAAATAAAACAAACAAAATTGAAATTTAATTGGAATTAGCTAAAGTAAAGTTAAATTTTGCTGGCATTTGCAATATGATCAATTTTTTAGTTTAATCTGAATCACGCTTCAACTTTAATGTTTTTTTGTAAGAGGCTTAAAAAATTATATATTAAAGTTCACAACAAGTATATGGCGCAAAGCGCAATAGGTGACCGCGGAGCGCTTGCACCAAAAAAAAGTTTGTCCCAATCCGTTGAGAATTGACCCTTTTACAGCATACCCAAATTTTCAACCTTTCTACCCAAAAAAGTAATGTTTCAAATGCTCGGAAACCGGTTCCACCCCACCAGATCTTCCTAAAATAGCATTACCTTTCAGGAAAAAAAAAGTTTGTCAAGATCCGTTGAGAATTGACCCTTTTACAGCATACCCAAATTTTAAACCTTTCTACCCAAAAAAGTAATGTTTCAAATGCTCGGAAACCGGTTCCACCCCTCCAGATCTTCCTAAAATAGCATTACCTTTCAGGAAAAAAAAAGTTTGTCCCAATCCGTTGAGAATTGACCCTTTTACAGCATACCCAAATTTTAAACCTTTCTACCCAAAAAAGTAATGTTTCAAATGCTCGGAAACCGGTTCCACCTCTCCAGATCTTCCTAAAATAGCATTACCTTTCAGGAAAAAAAAAGTTTGTCAAGATCCGTTGAGAATTGACCCTTTTACAGCATACCCAAATTTTCAACCTTTCTACCCAAAAAAGTAATGTTTCAAATGCTCGGAAACCGGTTCCACCCCTCCAGATCTTCCTAAAATTGCATTACCTTTCAGGAAAAAAAAAGTTTGTCAAGATCCATTGAGAATTCGCCCGGGGCCAGCATTTCCAGAATATATATATATATATATATATACATATCAGGACAAAAGTTTAGTAACCTCTATAGACCGCGGAGCGGCCCTTCGGGCCGCTCCGCGGTCAAAAAACATCATTAAGGCAAAAATTGAACAAAAAACTAAAACTAGAATAATCCAGGTGACAGGGTTCCTGCCATAAATTGCCGCCTGCTTATGAATGATCAGTGGATTTGTAGATGAACCTGTTAAATTTTTAACTCAACATTGTTTATAAATTAAATCAAAATTTCTCACAATTTTGTCCCACCTTGTCTATTTCTTTTTGATGAGTGACAATTCATAAGAGGTTCATGCTGTAGCATTTTACTCTTGTGTTACAATGCTGTTCATTTCGCTAATATTTTACTGTCGATTTTACGACTCAACGTAATTTCAACAGTTGATTGTACATCTCAGACCTGAGCATATAAACTTTGCTGAAAATCGTTCCGTAATTTTGGAACGTCGTGACTCATGAGTGTCGTGAGTGTTCTTGAAAAATTGTCAGGTTCCTACTGCGATCCGGGATGGCCCATTCGGAGATGTTACTGCTGAGTGTATTGGATACGCGTATCTGCTTGGGTTTTAGCGCAGTATTTTTCTTTTTATGGACTGTGCATTGGTGGCATCCGCCTATTCGGAGAGGGGGCGTGGAACGGAAGACGACCCAGTGCAGGCTTCTTCAATCAAACTGGGAGAGCAGTAGCGGAGTGCGAATGATGGAGACTGGCTTCATCTGCTGGTGGCTAACCATCAGCATTCTCCTCGGCGTTTACAGCTCCTTCCTGGGAATCCTATTTTACAAGCCGCCAAGCCAATCTCTCCCATTTACCACAGCTGAAGAAGTTAGCCAATGAGACTGACACCATCCTAATCCCGAATTTCGCTTCATTTTTACCTTATTCGTTAATTTTTTCAGGATATATTTCCAAAGTTATTAAAATATTAACTTTGTCTTTTCGCTGTTAAAGGCCCTGGACAAATTGGCTAGTGGGGAATTTAGCGTAATGTACGATAAATTTAATGGCCGTTCGCCAGACGCTTCAATTTGGTCATTCCATTTTTACGACCGAAATAATCGCTCCTATGAAGTTACCGCTTCTCCGCCTTTTCCTCGCATTGCTTCTGATTTTTTGAGATCCTTAAAAGTCAGGCTCAATGGAAGGAACGGCGATGGACTGGTCCCCGGGAGCACTGTAATTTTTTCATCACCACCATGGACAAGGCTTTGTTTTATACACGTTTGGACACGAGTTTCTTGCCTTTTAAGACTGACACCAGAGTTGTCGAAGGATATGCGTGCGACGTAAGCATACTAAAGGTCCCGGAAAGTCGCACATTAGCACTGGCCTTCCCTATTCGTCGAGACGAACCGCTGGTTTATCTGTAGCATTGAGTCGTTGAACTGAAAGTTGACAGGGCTCATAGCGTTTGGCGCTGGAAACAGCTTTCCTGAAGGCCGGGCCTATGCTGATGGAGCGTTACAATGAAGATTGGCGAGAAGACGTCTACAAGACAGGCTGCGGAAAAAATCCGCCTATTTCCTCAGCTAATCCCAGCCAAGCTCTGCGGCTGGAACACCTCATCGACGTTTTCTGGTCTAATTAATTAATAATCTATCTAATTCTATCTAATTAATTAATTATTTTTGTTATAGAAGAATATTAATTTACCAAAAAAAAATTTTGAGAATGCTTGGTCTTTTATTTCCTGGTCAATGGATTTGTCGATAAACTTGCTCGCCTGAATTTGTGAAAATCGTCAATGTTTAGTCGTAATTTTTGTAGGATTGTGGGTACATTTCGGACAAACATTTACCATATTATGAGTTCGCTAGCTAATTTTATTTCAAAAAATTTTTTCAGGCTGGCTGCTGCTGGATGGGCAATGGCTGTGGTGTATTTCATTTGGGAGCATTTTAACGTCCAGTTGGGACAGAAATGGACGTCTTTTTTGGCGAAGATATGCAGATTGGTTTACAGAGTGGAGGTCTCCAATTTTGCAAATGTCAGTGATATAGAAATGACTGAAAAACCATGAAGCACCAGCTAATGACAAGAAATTTCCAGTTTCTGCTAATGCTAATGCATTTAAAGAGCCTAGTTGCCCACTACTGAAAGGATTTTATGATAGTTTTTAAGTGACACAAGTCTCTCTCACACTCAACACTGACCAAGGCCATTCTAGCTTATGGGAAAATTGAGTCCTAATTTGTAATAGCTGAAAATTAGGTGTCAGAAGACGACGATGTTGACATAAACTGATTAAGTTTCAGGACATTTAGCTGACACTCAATGCGGTATCCAAATGTGACAGTTTGTATGTGTCCAACTTTGATTCTTTCTGCTTCGCCGTTTTTATTTCGAATCTAAGCTTCGGCAAAATGCACGAATATTCTGACGATGTAACCCAGTCATAGCTTAAGCGTAATCGCTGCAATTCTAATGGGGTTAGTACCTGTGATTAGGTTTGGGTTTAGGAGGACGCAAATGCAGCGTTAATCTGGTAAGTCGGCCATGATACCGGAAAGTGGGTGAGAGGGGCCAGAGAAGAGAGATTAGAGGGCCAGGGCACAGCGGGCCCCTCACCGATAGGAGGGGCTAACATCGGATGCATCCCCCTGGGGGAGGGGGAAGATGCGCGCATTAGAACTGGGGGAGCGGATTAGCGGACTCAGGATAGTCCTCGGTCCATTTGCAAGCCCTTCATAGCCTGGAGGTATATAAAGGGGCCAGTGCCAGCGACCAGTGTGACACTTTGTGAAGCAGAATGAGCAGCTGGGAAGAGGTGGTGGGAAGATGGCAGGAGCGCTTCGAGAGAGAGGCAGGGGAGCGGATGTCGGCGGAGGAGCTGGCGGACTGGAAGACGGCACTCGCCAGCGTCTGGAACGCCCATCGCCACTGTGTCAAGCACAGTGACTGGACCGCCGCCTTCGACAGAGCCATGGCCGCCGCATTCGCTCACTTCCAAGCCGTCCTCGCCCGGAGACCAGCCCCTGGCCAACACTCCTCCGAGGTTACCATTTTCCCACTTTTATCCCATATCTTTCTTCTCTTTCGCTCTTCAAACATCAGTATGGGATGCATAAAAGAGAAGACACTTGGGCGTTTTGCATACAATTAGGCAAAATGAATCTTTTTCAGTCAGCAGAGAAGGACGCAAATCTCGGGGACATGGAGGTGGTGGTGCTGTTAGAGCGCTTGCCTACTCCTCCCCTGCCCTCGCCCAGGCCTCCCGCCAGCCACCCTTGCCCCGTCTGCCGCCGCCCTTGCGCCTCCTCCGAAGCCCTTCGGGTGCACCTCCGCCGACACACCTCCCCCACCACCACCTCCTCCTCCCAGACGCCCATGGACCGCCCCTTCCCCTGCCCCCATTGCGACTACAGCGCCCGCCAACAACGCCACCTCACCCGCCACCTGGCCAAGCACGGCCTCCCCGCCGCCAGCCGTCTCTACCGTTGCTCCCAGTGCCAGTACTCCTGCGAGCGCCGCGACCACTTCCACACCCACCTCGCCAGCCACGCACAGGCCAGACCCTTCCCCTGCACTCTCTGCGACTTCGCTGCCAAGACCCCACAGGGCCTCAACACTCACCTGGCCACCCATTCCCTCCCCAACACCCCCAGCCCTAGCCGTTCCCGCCCCCTACACGCCTGTCCCCACTGCGACTACTCCAGCCAGCATCGACGCTTCCTCCGCCTCCACCTGGAGAGTCATCGGGAAGCTAGGCCGCACAAGTGCCCGCACTGCCCCTACGCTGCGGCCACGGCAGCGACTCTGGCCAGCCATGTGCAGACGCACTCCCAGGAACGGCCCTACAAGTGTCCCCACTGCCACTACGCCGGCCGCCAGCGCCAGGCCTTACACCAACACCTCAAGACCCACTCCAACAGCAAACCTCTCGCCTGCACCCTCTGTCCCTTCACCACCAAGCACCACGGCTCTCTCGCCCTACACCTTGCCAATCATCGCAAATGAAATTCTCCTTCATCATCAATTTTGTCCTCTGTACATTTGAAGCTGGATTGATTTATTGGATTTTTTGCCATGACGCAATGATCTGTGCTAATGTTGTTCTGTTCCAGCAGAAAAATTGAAAAGAATTTGTGGTTTCATCCGTATTTAGAGCGTAGAAGTGAGAAATGATAAAATTTACAAAAGCGAATATTAAAGCTATTCAAACCGTTCACTTCTCCGCAAAATCGGCAAGACAAGAAGAGTTCGTAAAAAAGTACTAGCATGTAACGACTGAAAAAACGGGAGAATAGCGTTTTTGTGCTTAAGACAGACGAATCTCTATTTGATGACACTAGGTGCGGCTGACAATGAAGGAGATTGTTTTGGCATCAGCAACAAAACGGGGCACTGTGTGAAATGAGTTTTCCTGGCTTGTGCGTGCAGGGTAAAAGAGAGGAATCGGGTATTCCTGAGTTTGACAGATTGCCCTTCGCGTAAGCGATGTCCCCGGTTTTTAAGGAACGACGCAGTTGACCAGCACCATGTGTCTGCCCCAACGTCTTTTACGACATTGACCACCGGTTTTTTTCGCACGGCCTGCCAACATTTTTCTTTTCAAGTCTCATTTAAAATTTTTTCCCGATATTATTACACATGCCAATTTTGAATAATGTCAATGAATGTTCAGTTACAGCAAAAATGATCAATTTTCTGCTGATTTTCTTCCTGAGCCGATTGGGGGAGGCTTGTGTTCCTGGCGGGGGTGGGGCTTCTTCGACGCCCGAGGATTTCTCCAACTTTTTCACAGCGGGAGGCACTCGCATCGGGGACATCATGGTCGACGGGTCTCTTCTCTACCTTCTTCCTTTTCAATTGGCAGCTACTATTTGTGCAGTCGCCGTCGCTGCTTCCACAAGGACAGCCGAGTTCTGCTAGCCGATGGGAGAGGAGAACGGCGGATTCTGGAGCTGCAGCCTGGTGAATTGCTCTTGGGCTGGAGTCAAGGACACCTGAAGCCAAACAACCTCACCCATATTGCCTATTCCCAGCCTGGGGAAGAGGTTTGTTCCCTTGTTTCTTTTGTTACTTATCTATTCTCAAGCCTGTGCCGTTGGACAAGTAAAAGGGGTGCAGCGAATTTTCGTAACGGTGCACTTGGCCTCCGGCGCCCGACTGCAGGTGACAGCGGAGCACGCCATGCTCAGCATCCCCTGCCAGTAAGTCATTCCATTAGCAGGAGGTAAAGGGGCAGGCTGCTGACTTTTGAGTGAGAGTGGAGAAGAGAAGGGGATGAAGAAGGTGGCAGCGGAGCGTCTGGAGCCCGGCTGGCACTGCCTCCCCAGGTTCAGGGAGGGCCGTGTTGAGGCCGACGCCGTTGTAGAGGTTGGGAGGTGGCGTTGAGGAAAAGCAGAGAAGGGAGGAGAGAGAAGTTGGCAGATGGTGTTCAGGCGGGGGAGTGGGGTGGTGAGTGTGAGGACGGAGACGGGGAACGTGGTGCTGGCGGGCGGCGTCCTGGTCTCCACCAGGGACGCCAGCTGGTCAGGCCGCAATGCCTGGGAGGCGGACGCGGCGCCGGATCCTCTATTCCCCCATTTCAATGTACTCGTTAAGAGCGAGCTTTGAGAGTTGAAGTGATGCGTACTTGTTTGCGGTTTTTTCACTGGCTTGCGGTTGGGTTAAGTATTACGGGTGTGAAATTAATATTAGCAGGTATTTTTTACCTGAATACCATATCATGCACCATAAAACATAAATAACGTTGGAAAGTTCGTGTTTTGAAGCTGGACCAGCAAAATAGTTTTTAGGAAGCACAAATGGGAGCACCAATGATAAGCGTATTTTCAGGAGTAACTGCTCGATCTACATATTGAACCATAAAAACATTCAATTCGGGAAGGCTTCTTCTCAGATATTCCAAGCGACCAACTTGAAGGATAGAGCGAGCCAATATTCCGAGCTCCTCCTGTATTTATCTTTGAATCACAATATTTAACTAAGTACAATTTCTTACTAAACCGTGACTAATTCTGCACCTTAAACAAGATAAAACTTAAAAAAACTAAAAACTGAAGGCTAGCCGAGCAGTTTTGCCATGCTAATATGAAAAAGTGATATCCCTTCATCCAACTTGCTACAAAGGCAGAAAGAAGGTGTTTGAACGGAATGAGAAGAACCTGTATGATAGACTCCGGTGTAGCATCAACGTCACCTCGTCGTAGGCCGCATGTTGCCCAGGAGGCCATCGTCTTCAACGCCCCAAACTCTTCCATCCTGAAGCCTTGTTCCAGCAGCCAGCTCCCGCCCACATACTGCCGCCAATCCAGCTGTAATTTATCCACCCTTTTTTCAAATGACTTATAAATGTTGTCAGTTGGTGCGATGAGATTATCTTCAAAAATAAGAACGTACCAAAGTATGTTAAAATGCTAGAATTTCCATTTCTGTCAATTGTGGAATGTAAGAAAACATAGAGTTCAAAGCAGCAAAAAGATGATTTTGCAAAGGTGGAAGCGGGAAACTTTGTGATGACAGCAGGGCGCGAGAGCGAATCCGGACACCGGGATGCCGTCCTTACCAGCGTTGAGCAGGCAGCGAATACCAGCAAAGGCCGCAGCTATTAGTGCAGTGAGTGCGGTAATTAACTCAAATCCTGATACCAGCATCTGTGATGCTTCCGCAAAGATGCTTCCACAGGTACACTCCCCCAGGTTTCAGCCTACAATCTCTGTTTATCATCAAAAATGCTCCTTTCTCAGCTTTCAAATTGCAAAATTCTTTCTCAAAGAAATGAATTAAATAAAAGTGGTTTTTGACATAGTTTGAATCCACTTTAACATCTTGTCTTAAAACATGGCAATTTTGTCAAGGTTTCATAGATTACTAGCGAATTTTTTTTTTCATTTTTCTACTTTCATCGGAACTGCACTCAAGATTTTTGCAAAAAAGTATATTTTACAAAAAATGTAGAGTTGGTAAATTGTTTTGATAACCCAACCCAGTTACCTAGCTTTTACTTCTCCATTCTCTAAAATCTTGTTTTTTGACATCCATTCATATCAAGAGAGTGAGACAGGGAAAGCAAGAAACTTGAGCTCAGGAAGGTTGGCCAAGCGCAGATGGCGAATGTCAGCCAGGAGACGACTGAGCCGAAGCTCAGGGTGATCCCGCAACACCTTGTTCTCGTGCTTGTTTCGCATCCCACTCCGATCCACCAGCAGGAACTCGTACCTTCAACTTTCTCCCTCACATCTTCTTGTAGACTAGATCCTATTGGTTTGTTCATGATCAGGCTCATTGGCCGATGCGAAGAGTTGGGACTTCGGATATATGAATGCTTTGCAAGGGGAGTTTGTGAATGAGTGAAAAGGGAAGCACCTTTGCAAGGGCAGAATCCGGCAAAGGTGAGAGCTGAGGCGGGCCTTGCCGGCGCCCAATTCGATGATGCACCCTTCATTCAGCTCCAACAGCCTCAATCACCCCCACTTTCTTCACCCCACCCCCCTTTGCTTGCATCTGTTTTAGTTCCAGCAGAACACTGGCACTTTGAGGCGATCTCATTTCTTACCCAGCCTCATGGAGGTGTCCGATAATGGAAGCTTCCTGAGTGAGGTGTTTGATTCGCTCGGCGGAGTCTTGTTCCGGGTCTATGCTGATTGAGTCGTGGCTGAGGCAGGCACTGAACATCACTCTTTGCCATAATTGACTGATGAATAGAGGAAGACGGATGCCTTGGAATAGGTGGCAGGTGCTCTGCAATTCTACGAACCTTGCTCAATAGCTCGTCGCTAGGAATGGTGTTCATGCTGACCTCCTGCAAAACAAACCCTGCATTGTTGACAGGTAGTCGGTCGTTTTGCGGTTTGGCCAGTTAGAGTTTGGAAGTTGTTAGAGGAGTTTCTCCAGCAGTTGAAACAAAGCGGGAAGGAGGGGGTTAACCTCGTAGTTATCGGGGAGCCAGTTGAGGTTTGGCTGACACCAAGGTTGCTCGACTGGGATGCGGGAATGGCAGAGGAACTGGAGGTGTTTCTCCAGTTGGCTACGCTGGACACTGTGGGCGGGGTTGTTGGGGCAGGGGATGCGCTCGGAGATCTCCAGATAGCCGTGCTCACCGCAATACAATCGACCTGTGATTGGTACCGAAGCCCGATTGCTTGGCTGATTGTGAAAGAACCTGGCTTGCAGTGCATACGGCATCTTCGTTTCTTCTTCACCACCAGGAAGTGACAAAAGCCATCATATTCACTCTTTTCGCTGCTCATCTCCAAATCTAAATGTAATTGAGACGTGAATTTACATAATGGAAGATACGCTTTTTAACATAGTTAATCATTTTGGAAGCTTTGTAGAATTTGACTTGATTTAACCAATTTCTATATGACTTTTTTAGGAACAGACATGATACATTTACATTGGTACTGAAATGCTAACGTTCGGTATTTTTGAGTGTTTTAAATTTTACTTTCGGTATTTTCCTGCACGATATGAATTAGCGATTGCCACTTTGGTGGTTGTTGTTGGAGAAATGGGACGAAGAGGTTTTTTAAACCACTTTCTTTTTGCAACGAACGCTTCGGACGTCAGCAAAAACAACGCGCACCCAAAAACCCCGATATAAATGAGAGCGAGAGAGCAACGAAAGGCAAAGGAAGCCGGCAACTGGGAAACAAGCAATTTCTGGCGCAAGCATTCAAAGGACATTCCCGGGTGACCTGCAACAACTAACTGCAGTGCGCACTGCGAAACCGGGGGCCGGCTTCTGGGTGTGATGGAGGGAAACTATGGGGGATGGGAAGAAGTGAGACCAGGCTGGCCCTAGCAAGGCGCGTAGAGCGAAGGCTGGAGTGGGGGCTGAGTGGGAAGGGTGGGAAGGAAAGGGTGGGCGAGAAGCGAACAGGAAGAGAAGGGGGAGGAGAGAGGAATCACAGCTTGTCCAGGTAGTTGGCCAGCTCGGGGATGCCCTCCTTCAGGCCCTTGCGTTTCCGAGTCTCCGTCACGATCTGCAATGAGCTGAGAGCTGAGAGGAGGGAGGGAGGTGAGAAAAGGTGTAGAGTGACCTGGGCAGCCTTGGTGGCGGGTTCGAAGGGGTCGCCCTGGAGGATCTGCCAGTGGTCGAAGACGCACTGGGGGAAGGCTTGGCCGCCGGTGTTGGAGCGGAGGTCGGCGGTGAAGCCGAAGCTCTCGTTGACGGGCAGGTAGGCCTTCACCATGAACATCGGCGTTCCCGCCACCTGCATCTCCTCGAACACGTGCCCACGGCGACGGTTCAGCACTCCGTAGATTCCCCCCACCACTGCCTTCAATCACACTCCTTCCTCTCCTTTTCCCCAGCCTGGGATGGCGTTGGCTGAACCTCGGGGCATTGGATCTCGACAAGGTAGACGGGCTCCATGAGACGCGGGGCGGCGGTCAGGACGCATGCGTAGAGGACGCGACGGGCTGTGGGGATGATCTGGCCACCACCGCGGTGGATGGCGTCCGCGTGCAGGGTCACGTCGTGGATGTTGAACCGCACTCCGCGCATGTTCTCTTCGCACAGCACTCCCTCAATTTATCCCCTCCTCTTTTCACACTATTTGTCAAATACTAGGAAATTATGATTTCATTGCATAAAATAAAAATGAATGCCTAAATCTCAGCTATTTGATGGGATAAAAAGATAGGCTTGGTCAGAGAGTAGTCTGAATTGAGTTGAGCATTGCTATCGCACTCAGCGTTGCTGGCCGGGTCCGTGGTTCCAACTCCGCCGCGGCCTAGGCATCAGGTCTCCAATGGAGACCGTCTCTTGCCGGAGTTGGCACGAGGCGGAGGCAGAGTTTCTGCTACGGACCCTGGCTCGCTAGAGCCATGCCCTGCTAGAGCATTCCAATGGGCCTAAGTCTCAGACCTTCCCATGAGTGGTTGCAGCGAAACCAGGTTCGCGCATGTGACTCATTAAGCAGTCTTCTGACCAAGCCATGCCTACTACTAGAGAACTTGTATTTATACAACTAGAAAGGTGAGAAACATCAGAGGAGCGGGTAGGGAGGGGGGTGAGGTAAGGGTAGGGAACCTCCTTGATGGCCCATTGGAAGCCGGCGACGACGGAGTCCTTGATCTCGTTGAGGTACTGGACGCCCTTGGTGACGTCGAGGAGGAGGTTGGGCCCGGTGCCGTCGGGGCCAAAGCACCAGATCTTACGCGCCTCCGTCACGTCCCACTCGTACTTCTCCCCCAGCACCTTCGCTCGCGTCTTCGGGTCGTCACGGGCGTTCACGTCACCCTGCACTTCGCCCACTCAATCAGCTAAGGGGGAAGAAGGCTAAGGGGGGACGAAGGAGACCTTGTCGATGTCCTCGGCAAGGCCGTCAGGCATGGGCTCGGCGGTCATGTAAAGACGGTTGTGCTTGTTCGGGGACTTGGACAGACAGGTCTGGTTCGATTTCTCCGACACCGACTCGCGGTACGACACCACCGGATCCGACTTCTTCAGCGGAATTCCCGCGTGGTCCTCTTCCAAATCCTGCAATTTATTTACTAACAATATATCTCAGAGAAGCAAGGCTAATCGCATTATCACCTAACGATTAAAAAATGTATCCAAATAGCTCTCAGCTTCATAAGTGAATGTGGTCACTCACGAGATTTCAGAGTGGTGCATGATTTCTCATCATTGAGCTGATTAGTAAAGCATGACATTTTAACTAGTATTTCAGCCGAAACATAGATGAAGTGGGTAGGTAGGTAGAGTACCTTGAGGCAGATTTCGAGGTGAAGCTCTCCAGCGCCGGCGATGATGTGCTCGCCGGACTCCTCGAAGATGCACTGGACCATGGGGTCGGACTTGGCCAGACGCTTCAGGCCCTCCACCAGCTTGGGCAGCTCCGCCGGGTTCTTCGCCTCCACCGCCACTCGCACCACCGGCGACACGCTGAACTTCATCACCTCAACACACCCCCACTAGCACTAGCACTAGCTTCTGAGCAAAGGGGGAACCTTGAGGTTGTGGGCGTCCTTGTAGGTGGTGATGGTGCCGGACTTGACCAGGAACTGGTCCACGCCCACCAGACCGCAGATGTTGCCCGACGGCACGTCCTCGATGGCCTCCACGTAGCGCCCCATCATCAGGATGGTTCTGTAGTGGAGGTGTGGAGGGGAGGGTAGAGAGAAAGGGGGTAGAGAGGAAGGTATACCGCTGGATGGACTTTTCGTAGAGGTCCTCCTTCTTGCCGGGAGTGTAGTTGGGGCCCTGGATGCGGGCCTTCATGCCGGTCTGCACTTTGCCGGAAAAGACGCGTCCGAAGGCGTAGAAGCGGCCCTTGTCGGAGGTGGGGACCATCTTGGACACGTACATCATGAGGGGGCCGTTGGGGTCGCAGCCCTTGATGGCGAGGGCGGCCTCGTCGTCGTGCGGGCCTTCGTAGAGCATCTCCATGCGGTACTTCTGGGCGGTGACGGGGCTGGGGAGGTAGATGACGATCATCTGGAGCAGCGTGTCACCCGCCGGCAGCCACTTCCGCATCACCGTCTTCAGCAGCGGCTTCATCTCCAGGTCCCTCTCCTCCGCACTCAGCTTCACCCCGATCTTCTCGATCAGCTTCGTCGCCTCCTCCTTCTTCGCGTTCATGATCGCGTCGAACACCTGCCAACCATCATCCCCATCACATTTCGCCCCTCATTCAACCCACTCAAAAGAATTTCATTCGTCTTCACACTAGACAAAAAGTTTGACTTGCTCAGATTGGTCTTAGTCTAGTCATGGTTCTTCCTAGTAGATGTGTCGGTATTGATTTCAGTTTTGGTCATCATAGCAAGCCAGACCAGTCGGCCAAGGAGGCGCTTAGTTGGGGAACACTTGAAGATGGGGTCTTGGAAAACCTTGAAGATGGGGTCAAGGACGAACTGGCAGAAGCCGCGCTTGGCGCCGTCGGACTGGCTGCTGCTCCACTTCTTCGTCTTGGGGTCGAAGAAGCGATCGCCCCACAGGTTCTTCATCAGCTTGCCCACCTCGATGCCGAACTTGTCCGCGTACCTGGGAGGAAAGGGCTTGGTGGTGATTGGAGGAGAGGAGGGGAGGAAGGGGAGGAGTGAACATTTCGGCGAACTGCTTGACAGTGAAGCCCCATCCGTGGAGGCCGGAGCCGAAGCCGACGTTGCCGCGGCTGGGGTCCACCATGATCTCGCCCATCGGACCGCCCTCCTCTCCGTACGTGGCGATGATCACGTTCACGTTCTCCACGATGCGCTGCAATCAAAACTCTCCTTCTTTCCTAGCAGGGAAAGGGCTGCTAGGAGGTGTACCTGGAAGGTTTGGAAGAGCTCCTCCTGTCCAAGCTGGAGCTCTAGGAGAGCGCGGTCCATCTTGTTCATGAAGAGGACGGGCTTGATGCGCTCCGCGATGGCCTGGCGCAGCACCGTCTCCGTCTGCACGCACACTCCCGACACGCAGTCCACCACCACCAGCGCTCCGTCCGTCACACGCAGAGCCGCCGTCACCTGCATCAAACCATTAAATTTTTTCAAAAAAATAATTATCAAAATTATAAATCTAGTTTTATTTCATATTTTTTTTCTAAAAGTAGTGCTTTGCTCAGCCAGGGATAACTAGTTGAGGTCACGGTGTGAATTCCCAGGTGTCCTAAGTTGTATCATCACTGCAAAGCGTGGCCGCCTAACCACTCGGCTACAGAGGCGCTGGGAGGATGAGTAGAAGAGGGATAGATGAATAAAGAAACCTCAGAGGAGAAGTCGACGTGTCCGGGTGAGTCGATGAGGTTGATGAGGAATCCGCGGTTAGTGGTGCCGTCAGGGTTCTTCTCCAGCTGCCCATCGCCCTTGATGAAGCCAATGTCCTTCTCCGGCAGCTCGAAGTACATCGAGATTGCCCTTACAACCATCGTATTTTCTAGAGCGAAGCAGGAAATGAGAAAGATGGGAAGTAGGAGGATGAAAGAAGATGGAAGAAGAGGGAGGTCTTACGTGGATTTGATGGTGATGCATCGTTCCTGCTCGTCCTTGCGGGTGTCGGTGAAGCGTGTCTCGCCAGCCTTGGCGCCGGCGATGATGCCCGCCTTGGACACCAACGAGTCCGTCAGAGTCGACTTCCCTGCAGGCCGGAAGGATGAAAGAGGTTATGGGCTGGAGCGGATATAGAAGAGGATGAAAGAACCGTGGTCCACGTGGGCGATGACAGACATGTTGCGGATGTTCTTCTTCTTGTCCATCAGGACGCGGATCTCGTCCACGGTAAAATTCACCTCAAACAGCTCATTTCTTTCATTTTACGTTCAAAACTTGAATTTATCGTTCGGCTGATTGGCGAAATACTTATCAACATTCGCTCTATCCCTTTGTCTGCTTTGTACATTTAAACTACTGTCTCCGCTTTTGAAAACCATAGCCGATATTCAAAGAAATCCAAGATTACAAAGCATGATGAAACATCAGGCGCTTTCCCTTCTATATTCCCATTCCAATCGTAAGAAGAAGAAAGTAACCATTTTGGACGGCTAGTTAGAAGAGGTTGGCCGAGGCGGCACAGGCGGCTGGTAGTGGGAATATCCTAAGAAGCGGGAAATAAGCCGCCCTTGCGTCACCAGGTTAGGTTAGCCGGCGGAGAGTCTAGAAGTGAGTCTCGCCCCTACACACCCCCTCACCCTATTGCACCACCACGCAGCGCCTACCGAAAAGAGCCCTTCACTCTGACATAGACACACCCCTGGACTGCGCCTCCCACCGCGATCCTCCTGCCTCAACTACGGTAGATCAGTGTCATCGGGCAGGCCAGTGGGGCTGGGCTGAGTCGGGTGAGTGCCTGTGGATTGGGGCAGGGCAGGGCACGTGCAGTGCACACTGTTGTGTCTCTAGGCATGCTCGTGTTTTTTTGCCTCGGAAGTAGGTCATGCATTGACAGCAGGGAAAGACGCAACTCTCTCGGTGACATAATAAGTTGGGGTCAAACCTGGCAAACATACACTCTAGAGCAGGATAGGCGGAGTGGAACAAAAATGGGGGAACAAGGAATGCAAAGGGCCAGGAAAGACTCATAGGCTGTCGAAAAGAGAGGCAGTGGATTGGTTGGCGGGTGTGAGTTGGGAGGTTGCTTTGCGGGGTCGCTTTGGCGGGGGCGAGGAGGGAGGGGCTGCGGAGGTGCTGTAGAGAGACTTCCCGATGCCGGCTTCGTGCTCCGCCACTCGGCTACC